>JAMPIV010013924.1:452500-529684 GCA_024509875.1 Oreohelix idahoensis | reverse complement strand
TGGGGTGGGGGGAGGGTGGGGGAGGGGGGGGGTGGGGAGGGGGTTTGAGAGATGACACCCCCCACACAACCCCCATACCCCCCCCCCCAAAATACCACACAACACCCCAACCCACACCCCACCCCCCCCCCCCCCCCCCCCCCCCCCCCCCACCCCCCCCCCCCCCTCCCCCCCCCCTCCCTCTCCCCCCCCAACCCCCCCACCCCCCCACCCCCCTGCCCCCCCCCCCCGCCCGCGCCCCACCCCCCCCCCCCCGCCCCCCGCCCCCCCCCCCCCCCCCCCCCCCCCCCCCCCTCCCCCCCCCCCCCCCCCCCCCCCCCACCCCCCCACCCCCCCCCCCCCCCCCCCCCCACCCCCACACCCCCCCCCCTCCCCCCACGCCCCCCCCCCCCCCCCCCCCCCCCCCACCCCCCCCCCCCCCCCCCCCCCCCCCCCCAACCCCCCCCCCCCCCCCCCCCCCCCCCCCCCCCCCCCCCCCCCCCCCCCACCGCCCCACCCCCCCCCCCCCCCCCCCCCCCCCCCCCCCCCCCCCCGCCCCCCCCCCCCCCCCCCCCGCCCCCACCCCCCCGACACCCCCCCCCCCGCCCCCTACGCCCCGGCCCCCCCCCCACCCCCCACCCCTCCCCTGCCCCCTACCCCACACCCCCACCCCCCCCCCCCCGGAACCTTCCCCCGCCACCCCCCATTACCCCACCCCCCCCCACACACCCACCCCCCCACAGGCTCCCCCCACTGCCCCCCCCCCCCTCCCCCCCCCCCACCCCCCCCCCCCCCCCCCACCCCACCCCCCCCCCCCCCCACCCCCCCCCCCCAAAAGAGGACCCCCCCCCCCC
This sequence comes from Oreohelix idahoensis, assembly GCA_024509875.1. Taxonomy (NCBI): domain Eukaryota; kingdom Metazoa; phylum Mollusca; class Gastropoda; order Stylommatophora; family Oreohelicidae; genus Oreohelix; species Oreohelix idahoensis. The sequence continues at coordinate 528,851 of JAMPIV010013924.1, read as the reverse complement.
ATGTACCCCAGGTTTTCACCCCCCCCATCACCCCCCCCCCCCCCCCCCCACACCCCCAACCCTCCCCCCCCCCCCCCCCCCCCCCCCCCTCACCACCCCCTCCCCCACCCCCCCCCCCCCCCCTCCCCCCCCGCCACCCCCCACCACCCCCCCACCCCCCCTCCCCCCCGCCGCCCCCCCCCCCCCCCCCCCCCCCCCCCCCCCCCCCACCCACCTCCCCCCCCCCCCCCCCCCCCCCCCCCCCACCCCCCCCACCCCCCTCCCTACAACGTTTTAGGAATATAAAAATCCGGGGCACAAATTATAGTTTATTAATAAATGAAGTAATAGATTGGACGATGATCAATGGATTACTCCCGATTATAAATCTTACTTTAGATTTCAGTTCATTTGCTGGGCAGGGGGTAACCTGATACATTTTTCTGAGGTATGCCTAACAAGTACTTCGGGTCCTTTACTTCTGCATTTTCAATGGGTGCCTTATTTCCTATGTAAGCATTTTTGGTCCCAAAACAGTTCACCCAACGATGCGGTGGGGTAGCTTCTTCCTTGGGATCACGGTTGTCCCTAGGTGGGGCGTTAGCGTGCTTTGTCCTTGAGGGTGCGGAGGTTGAGGGGGGGGAATCCCAGTGTTGTGCGAGGTTTTGTCCTTGGTGTTTAGCTCCTGATAAGCCATTTTCTTTGCCATACGGACTAACTAGATAGTCCCCTGGGGGTGCCTTCGGGCTGCATTCCGGGTAATTTGCTGTGGTGGGGCCATTACCCCCCCTCAATCCATGGGCACCAGAGTCAGCCCTAGGTCATCTGCATACCAACCCGCAGCTTTACCAACTCCTGCAGGCGTGATTCTTTCACCAGAGGCCTCACACCTGTTGGTAAACCAAGGCCCAGTGTGTTGGCGCGAAAAAATATTTTTATTTTACTCGCTCGTTGAGGTACCCCCTGATTTGGATAGCAAACTTGGCTTCGGGTCTGCAGACCCGTAGCAAGACCGTGACTCTAGTTCTCCGTGTTATGCAAGGTCTAGCGTGGACTGGTAAAACGATTTATACCAAGTTGCCTTGGATTCCACTTTCTCTAAGTTTTGCAATGAGGCCATCTTTCCACACCTTGGGGAAAAGGCCAAGGGTTAGGGGGGGGGAGAGGACCGACGCCAGATCGTTAGGACGCTTTTTCTTCGGCCTGCGCCAAGGACATCTTCTATCTGCTCTGAGACCCAAGTAAGTCGGGGCCCGGTCTTCATATCCACTGCCCAACCCGCATTCTCCGCAAAGGAATACAGCTGGGGGCGGCACCCCCCACAGGGGCATCTGCGTCAGGACTCTTAGGGCGACCCATTTCTATCTGTGGTTGGATATTCGCTCTATACCGTCGGCGGGCCAACACAGCTTGTGAGACTAAGATTGGCCGGGGTTAACTTGCAGCCTCGGTCGGCCCCATTTTCCTTTCTTTAGTATGGGTGACCCAACGCCGAAACAGCTCTTCTCTCCGGCACCTTTGGGGGTACCGTTCTTTCAACAGCTGTGGTTGAATATCTCAAGCAAGTTTTGTCTTTGCCCGCTGAGCTCAGAGATTTACCTAGCATTTACGTTGCTGATTTTGTCGTGGGCCTGGGCATGGACTTTTGAAACTGCACAGCTTGGAAATAGCTTCTGTAGTTCTTAGTGTGATGGGTAACCTCACACTGGGCAGAGGAGTATCTGTGACTCGTCAACCAACTGGTTCCAGTGTATTAAGCTTTTCTATAGACGGTGCTCTCTGATGGTACTATGTTAATGGGGTACAGTTGCTTTCATAGAACTGTATCTTTATAGTGCAAACAGTCCATGGCTAGCTTGTTTTCAATGCAAGGAATTAGTTTGCCACCTTCATCCAATGTGATAGGTCTGAAGCTTAGGTGAGGAATCTAAGCTTCATTTAGGGACTTTTGACTAACGCCGGCGCTAAATTTTGCCTTGCAGACGTCTAGAACAAGGTCTGCAAACAGATGCCGTTTTTTAGTTCTCCAGCTCTTTTCCGCTACATTCTTCTAGCTTGTTCTCTGAAACTCTGCTACAGCTTTTTCCAACCGTTGCAATGAAACTTTGCAAGGATGGCAAGGAGACGTCTTGCCCTGTCCTTTCTAAAGATCTCACTGTACCAATAACAAGCTTCCTGACGTTCAAAGGAAAGATAAGTGTCTGGACCAAGTATGGTATGTAGCTTACGCCGGCATCCTTTGGAAAGAATGGGTTTCTTCCTGCGAGCTTTGTCCAGTATGCATCTGTTGAAGTCTTTTACACGGAAGACGATTAATGTCTCTGTTGATGGTAACCTTGGGGTAGACAGCAGCTGTGTTCACCCATAGAATGCCTGAATAAAACCCAGTTGGATTTTCAATTGTAGTTCGACATCTCTGTCACCATGTGGCTGGCAAACTGACACTAGAGAGTCTGCACTAAACTGGACAGTGCAGTCATAACGATGTGGGCGATGGTCGAACAAATCCCCTTCGAATTTGGATCTCCTATTCTATACAAACGAGATCCCTGTATGCGATCTGAAGAGTGTACCCCAGACCGTAGCGGCTAAGATCTGGTGCACTTCCGGAGGTTGTGTGCCATCCTCTGGAGTCAGGCAGTGTTTAGTCAGTATTCTGTGCATTATTGACTAGTCCTTAGGGAGTTCGAGCATCGTAGTGCCAAGGTTTCAGAAGCCTCAATACCTATGTGATCCAGATTCGTCATAGCGAATATGAATTACAGCTGACCCCAACGCTGTTAGGTGATGTTCCTTTGGCTAGACGATACCTCGCTATGTACTGTTCAGCATGTAGTTTGCCCTCCACATCTTAGCACGACAAACATCTAATCCCAAGATTTACCTCAGTAAGCCGGTTATTGGATCGAATACCCAGTGGCAAGGAGTCATTAAACCTTTGTTAGCTACCGAGCTCTACTGAAGGACATTACACATCTGTTGATTTATTTGTTGCATTCGGATGAGGTCATAACGAACCAGGAGTGGATACATGCACGGCTAGATTTACTAGCTCGCATTCTTTGGATGCTATTGCAAATGTCACTATAAAAGGAATGTATAGATCATACATCAGCATGAGCATACAATATCATTCTTCTTCACTGCGAGTTGCGAAGTGGCCTATAAAAGAACTTTAACGGATGAAATAAGTCGGCATATTGTATTATAGAGACCCCGAACGATACCTGTAATAGACGTACGTTCAAATTCATATCGCTATGTAAGCATATTATCCAGAAATATTTCCAGAACTTTTGCAGCTGTACATGACAGCAACAGTTTCTTATCTCATAAACAGTTCAGAATAGTTGCGTCCCGGATGTAAATGTGGGTAAAATTTTTTTTATTAAAAGTGCGACCGCCCCGCATACATCACTTTTGAAAAGGACACTTGGGTCAAAGTATAAACCATTTTGAGGTTGCCATGACCTGGGGACACCGTTTTTGTATTTACGGTCGATGCCCGTCAGGTCAGAGTGCATTTGTCGTCTCAACACTGGCTCTCCTAAGGGCCGACTTTTCATCTGATTCGATGGGTTGCTAATTCCATTAATGCCTCAGGGTCAAAATTAAGTAGAAGTTGAAATTGTAGAAGGTGAGCGGGGGGACTGACAGCGTCTGATTGTCTTTACATCAGGAATGCCTCGCTAATGATTTGACGGTATGCAGACGCCATTCATGAGTTTCCTCTCAGTTTGTGCTTGCTTTGCAGAAGTGCGGACGTTAGATAAGGCTCTCCAAATTAGCAATATATTAGAGTGACATTAAAGAACTTTGTTGGACGCATTTACTCCTGCACAGCAGTTGAATCGTCATTCTTTTAGATCCTTTTATCGGACTCTTGAGAGAAGGAACCAGTCAAAACTCCACTGGGTAACCAGCAGAGAATGACGCATGGTCAGAAACAAATGGTCACCCACATTTCGAAAACTCAAGTACGGCTTCAGTACAGGCTCAGCTCATGTAGCTATTTTTCTAAAAGCACCCTATCTTCCCAGGAGGATATAGTTAACTGTTTGGCATAAATCAAAGGAACCAAACATTGTAATTTTATTCAGATGTTTATGGGACTCATGTTAAGCATATAACCTATCTATTAATCTGTTTTACGAATGTTGTAAATATACGAACGTGCATGAGTTGAGTTAAGGCAATATTACTGATGAATATGTATATGTTTTCACCGACGTATGATCATTTTAAAAACGACGGCCCTTGGATAACAATCGAGTGCTACCCGAAATATAATACCTTTTCGTCTGACGGCCATTTTTTTTCTTTCAACCTGGAGGGAAGACTCATAAAATAGCCTTATGCAACCTTTCCACGCAGATTTGGCAACGGGCAATAACGTACAGCCTTGCTGAAGAAAAATAAAGTGGACAGTACAAGCTTATCTAAACTTTCAAGGTCTGGTCATCAGCATTGATTTTAATTAGAGATAAGATCACGCCCCATTGGTCCATCTCTTGAGCAAACGATATAGCATGTAATTTTCATGAACTTGGCCCATAGGGGGCTGCGCCAAGAATCAAACGATAAAACACGACCTCAGCGAGAGCAATAGAAACTGGACTGAGGTATGCGTCATGGAAAGCTAGCGCCACTATAAAGACAGTAGTGGTCCCTGAAACGATGTTCGCATCTCGGTGTTAAAACACGGAAACCTATCGGTGCAGTGTGGAGCGAACCTGGGAATCCGACGCAAGGCCAAGCTGAGCGAAGATAACGATGTAGGCCATGGGGCGGCTTCTCGGCTTTATTCCTTAAGTGTCTTGGCGTCAGATCCCCAAAAAGTCTTCTGAGATCTAAAAAGGTGTCCAAGTTTCAGTCATTCGCCACTCATGCATAGTCAGTTTCAATCTATATGATATACAGACCGACGTAGAAATACATTGGTTATCACTCGCTGGGCCAAACTTTAAACAGAAGCACTTAGCTTAGATTATCCCATGGATTTTTATATACATTGGAGCAGTGAATTTCTATGGTTCCCTGTGCAAAGCGGTAATATATATTATTGTGTAAAGTGATCAGTGGTCTAGTTCATTCATTCTATTTCGACTTGATTATTAGGTGTTAATTTAAAATCTATTAAATTAAATCATCTCAATAGTCCAGTTTGTAAATGGTAATTAATGGAGTACGCCGTGTGCTATATTATTTCCTATTTCCAAAAAGAATAATAGAGGTATTAAATGCTTAATAATACTTTTTAAAGGTTGCGAGAGGAATTTAATAAATTAGGAGTGAAATTTTAGTTAAGTGTGCCCTATATTTATGAGATGAGTGTGATTTAAAGGGGAAAAAAGAACAAACGGGGGCACGTAGGGGGAACAAAACGTCTAACACTTCGTCACCAAGGGGGGGCATTGTTTTATGAAAATACCATTAATTAAATACGTCGAGGGAAAGTATGCATAAAAATCGGTGTCTTAAACGGGTAACGACCGGGAAAAGTGTTTCACCACATGGGGGGGGGACAGTCATCGCGCTTTAGAGAGGTTATTTTTTTTATTTTTCTGTATATTACATGGGGTGTCTGTTTTTATTTGATTGTTGTTTTTTTTTTCTGGGTGGGGGGGTTCATACAGATTGTATCGTGAAACCTGTGGTCGATCCCAGCATTATAAAGAAACGGCAATAAGAAATCAATTTAAAAGAGCAAAAGCAAAAAAGAAGCAAAGCGAGAAAAACATTGGTGGTAGAGAGGTCCCCCTCCCCGGGGCGACCAGTCTTCGAGTTCTCCTCTCCCGCTGCTTCTCATGGAGTCACGCCTTCCCTGGCCCATGCAATAACTGGGGGAACGGGGTAGTTGGAGTAGGCCTGGTGTGGGTAAAATTTTTTAAAAATAAATCTTTATCATCCAGTGGTCAAGAAATCTATTCAATCTTCAGTGACGATGCTATCGAGCCGCAGGCCCTTTCAGTTCATACAAAATATCTATCAGGGATGCTTTTCACATTCATTCCACAGACTGGTCAACAAGGAACAGCACAGTTCAAGTCAGGAGGGTCGGGGGGGGAGGGGGGGGTCGTACGCCCAGGCGATTCTATCTATGTAGGGTGTGAATGGTGGTGTTGGTCCGTTGCTATGCTAACTTAGGGTAGCAAAACGGTGGGGGAAAGAGAGGGGGGGGCCACGATAGGGGGGGGGATGGGAGAGGCCACACGGGGGGGGGGGGACAGGGGAGGGGCACGGGGCGGAGTAACCGTTAAAGATGCCCGGTGGGGGAGCATACCCAACAGGCGCGTCCGGTGCAAACCACCCGCGCCACATTATACAAGACCCCAATACAAGTCGAGGAAAAAAGGTGACCAAGTACACGTCCCGGGGGGGTCTGGCTGAATGCAACAACCTGCGCCTGGCGGGGTCCGCGCAGGGAGAATATTAACTTATAAACCGAGAGGGTGTAAAGCTAGGGGGGTAACATGTGTCAAGGGCCAGTATGGCGCTGCCAACCTAAGTAAATAACGGCCATTGCAGCAACATTTGATGTAGAAACTAGGGGGGGGGCGAACATCGGCACTAGCCAGGGGGGGCACGGGGGTCTGTTCACTAGACTCGGGCTCTCAGGGCGGTCTGGGGCGCTGGATGCTGTAAACCATAGCTGTCAGGCTTGCGAAAAATGGAGTACCCGGCGAATGACCTCAGGCGGGGGGTACGCGGCGAAAGGGTATTATTATATTGGCTCGGATGGTATCGAGGGGAGAAGGGGGGCACATCAGCGCGGAGCTTGCAAAAAGCAAAGACAAATAGGTGCAACCACTTACCATGGCGACCAGGTGGAACCACCGCGGCGCTCGGTATAATCCAGAAACCCGTGCCGGGTGGTGAGGGTGGGGCCCCCTGTGGGAGGGCCGGCGCCCTCCCCATATAAATAGATTAAGAAAAGAGACTACAAATAAATTACAGTATTTCATTTATTTTTTGTTATTTCTTTTTCTTGTTTTTTCCCTCTCTTTTTCTTTTTTTTTCAGCGATTTGGACGAGAACGGGTACTGGTAAGTGAACGTAGTAATGATTATAATGACTTAGGGATCTTCTTTTCTTTTTTTTTTTTTTTTATTTTTTGTGCTTAGGGGCATCCTTCCGTGGATCGGGCTGGGGCATAGACCCTATTCTACATGGCTCCACGTAGGTGGTTTGCAAAGCGCCTCTGTACGGGCGCGCGGCATTGAATCTTCCGTCTCTGCCTATAACGGCTACGCGGCGACGTAACACCTCACCTAACGGTCTCATCCTCAACTATACAGTGGTAGCTAGCGGGCTGGAAAAAACAAGTAGACACAAACCCACCAACACAAAGGGGAATAAAAAAATGAGCTTGAGTTGTAGAGTCCTGCATCAGTGCTTAGCCAGATGGAGGTAATAATTAAAATCTCTGGAGTGGCGCAGTAATTTTTTTTTATTATTTATTTATATTCTTATTATTTTTATTCATTATTATGGTAATTAGGTTTTGTATAGGTTATTTTTTTTATCCCCACGGGGTTTTTATTATGTTTTTATTTTTATTTTTTTTTTATTTTTTGTTTTAAAAATTTAAAAAACTGAGAAGATTTTGCGGTTATTTTAGGGAGCAAACGGGGCTAAAGAGTATGATTAGATATGTGGCCCTTTACACGGACCAACCAGGACCCCAAGGCGCCGTCGTTACAGAGAGATCACAATCCACGTTCCCTGGCGCCCTCGCCATACCAAACCCACTAATATATGACCGCCCCGTTGGTGCCGCGTGACGTGGAGGACCATCCTTGGGGCATGACATAATCCCCCACCCCTCGTTCACCGACTGGGATAGCAGACCCGGGGGTCCTGGTTGCCACGATGCCCTGCGGTCGCCCAAGAAGCTGGGGGTGGAGGGTCGCGGCCTTGCTGGGCCATTAGAGGAAGTCAACACCGCCAGTTGAACCAGATGTTATAATAGACTTAATATAGGACACCTAGAATCGCTTTTACATTAACACCCAACGCACGGCGGTGGCCGTCTGCCACCCCCCGCAACCACCGGAGGCGGGCGGGCCACCACACCCGTAACTGACCATAGCCCTCTCTCCCGCACCCTCCCGCGTCGGCGCCGGGGGCCCCAGCGCGCCGCTTCGGGGCGCACGTCAAGAGTTTATTGGGTAAGACCATGGTTAATCCATGAAAACTCTTTTCTGTTACAAGATGTATTTACTACAGGAGGTACCGCGCCGGAGGATGGACTTGGGGGGGAGCAAGTTATGGATTTTCCTTAATGTAGCAGGAGGGCGCTAGGGGAACCATATAGAGAGCGGAACGTAAGATCACAAAAGGACTGAACTATCAAAATATATCTAAACATACGGCCGCTAAAAAAGTGGGGGGAAAGCTTTATCATAAACGGGCCGCCCGCTGCGTTGGCGGACTGGGTGGCGGGGTCGCCAGCGTCGACACGCGCGGCGGCCGGACACGAAGTACACTCCCCCGAGCTGGGTTTGTGGGGTAACGCGTGGAGCGAACTTCTTCGCCTGGCCGTTCTCCTCATTATCGGGGCGCCCACCAGCGGTACATTGTCAACCCATATACTAAGGGGACACCAGGGTCAAACCGGGGGCGCCCACGCGTGTGTGAGGCGCGGTTTGCGTGCTTCGATAGTCTATTTGAATAGCAAATAGTTCCTATTATATTTACGGGGTCTGATGTTAATTTTCTTCTGGGGGTGTATTTCATTCCTTTTTTTTTTCTGTTATTTTGTCGTGTTTTTTCAGCTGTATGCCAGGGGGAACAAAAAACATAAGGTACGGGAAAATCCTAACGAAAACACCGGGAGCGCCAAATTCCCGCCCACCGCGCCAGAAGGGCTCATAACACAAGTTGCCGGGCACCCTGTGGGTACAACCCAACCCCCCGTGTTTCTCCGGGGCCCCCACGGTCCTGCTGTCCTGCTAGGCAGGGGGGCAAAAACCTAAGGAAGGAATGACAGCTGACATCAGTCAGTTTCCGTAACAGCGAAAGTAGTGTGAGGGGTGAGAATGTACTTGCAGGTACCTTTACACGCCAGCAGAAATACTGTCCACGGGAAGAGGGGGGGCGGGCACACACGGGAGGAGGGGGGGGAATCACCGCTGCCCCACCTCTACTTACCTCCCTCCAAGGCACGACCAGGCTACATCCGCCTACGGTCGCATAAATGTAAAGATGCACGTCTAAGAGATCCATGAGATAAACAAAGCACACGGAGACTTAGGGCCGGACATCCGAAAAAAACACTCGCACGGGGGGGGATAACATGTAACATTAAAAATTTAAAATCTATAAAGCCGGGGGGGGCTTCCCCGGGGGGGGCGGGGCCCTCCGCGGCCTAGGAGGTTAGGGGGAGTTGGGCTCCCCTGTGGCCCCCCCGCATTGCCCCCAGCAAGACTACCCCCGGCAACCCGCCCCCGCTCCCCCCACGGCCCATGCTGCACACGTTACTTGTGACCCGCCTGTCTGGGGGCGGCCCCTGCCAGCGGGAGCCCGCCGGCACGTGGGGCATTGCCGCGCGTTACTAAGCGGCCGGTTCACGCCGGGGGGGGGGGGTAAGCGAAGGGTTCCGGGCGGGGTGGCACCGTTACCGCGGCAACCGTCTGAAACCCATGGACCTTCCCGGGGCCAGTCACCCCGGGCCGTCTCGCGTGCCTCTATCCTTCAGGTAATGGGCCCTGTGCCCGCGTAGGACCTCAGTACATCCTACATAAAGCCTACCCCTTAGGTTGATCGCCGCGGTGGGCCGCCCCGGGCTTGGGGGGGCCCCGCCTTTGTCCGACTTGTGCCGCTCTGATACGGGCATATGTCAACGGAACAAACAGTAAACGACCCCCCACAAGCCCAAATAAGAGAACCAAAGAGAGGCAACCCCTCTCCTGACTTGTTAGAGCCCCTACCCCCCGGACTCTCGACCTCCTTGCCTGTCCCCCCTGGTGTCACCTTTCGTGTATCGCTCCGCCCCTATTTTTTCATCTTGAAAATATGAGTCAATACCCCCGGGCCCTTCCCGCCGGCGTGACTTCCCTCCTACCCGTCGTACTCCATCGCACATGGTACACCTAACTCCGGCCATTAAAAACACCCTCCCCTTACACGGCCCGTCCGTCTTGCACCGCATCTGACTCGTAATTTACCCGACCACCTCCCTCCCGAGCGCCGTCCTCTTGACAAAGCACCAAGCCCCGCCGCTACGCTCCACCCCACCTCCCCCGCTATCCCGCAACCCCCACAACCCCAACACCCACCCCCGTCGCCCCCCCTGTCCCCCTCCCCCCCGCCCGCCCACCAAAACCGCCCCCCTCCGCCTTCGCACCCCTCCCAACGCTTAACCCTTATTTGAGCCCTTTGCCAACCACCCCCCGGCCCCCCTCCTCCCCCCTCCCGCCACGGCGCCCTCCCCCCCCTCCGCCGTCCCCACCCCTCCCCCGCCCAGGACCCGCCCCCCCCCACCCCTCCCGCCTGACCTCCCCCCACTCCTGCCGCGCCCCGCTCCCCAATGCGCCCCCCCCCCGCCCCTACCCAGCCCCCCCCGCCTTTGCTATCAACGCTCTACCTCCTCCCCCCTCCCCCCCCGCCGCCACCCCCCGGTGTCTTCGCACCCCCCCCCCCTTGTCCAAGTGGACGCAAAAACTCTAAGAACCCCACATAATGAGAAATTTCAACTTAACCCTTCTGTGGTCCTACCCACGTTAATTTTCTCGTCAGGTGGGGCCCCATGTCATGCTTTCGTAAAAAAAGAAAAAAAAAAGAAAATAGAAATAAGAATAAAGAAAAAACCAAGACACCGAATAAAGAGTGTACAACAGAAAACAGCCCAAAAAACGTAATATAGAGAAAAACCAGAAACAAAAGGATATAAAAAAAGAAAAAACAACCAAGGACAAGAAAAACCAAAAATAAAAAAAGAAAAAAAAAAATAGAGAATAAGAGCCAAAAAAAAAAAAAAAAAAAAAGAAAAAAAAGAAAACATAAAAAAAAAAAAAGAGAAAAGATAATATAATATCACGGTAATAATAGACCTCACCCTCGCCTCGTCTAAAGGGGGCTCGTCTGAACCAACCAAAAAAATACAGTAATTTTCCCGTCATGCTCCAAAACTGGTGTCATCACGAAAAGGGGGAATTCAGTATAACCCATGAGCCGACTAAGTCCCCTGTAAGACGAAAGCCCTACCCACAAGTTTAAATGTTGAGGGGTGTAAACCTCCGCTAGTACCACGGAGGTGTGTGAAAAGGGGGTATACCAACAGTCACCTCAAACTTAATACACGAATCCTCGCCATCGGGGGTTCTAACGGGGCGGGGGGGGGGGTGTTTCCCCTTACGCCCCGTTCCCACCCCCCCCCTCACTTAAACCCTGGGTTCATTCTCCTGACTTTTTCTAAATCTTTTCTTTCACTTTTTTTTCTACTTTGGATCTGGGGTTCATCTTTGTCTAATAAGCGGTGACGGGCCTAGTCGATACCATATCTTCTCACCCCTCCCTACCTTGTTATTTGCATTTTTCTGCTAATTTTAATAATTCTTGCTGTAAACCAATGATTATTGTAAATGATTGTGTTTTTAAACTTTAATAAACAAACATAAACTTAATCGTTACGGTGTTGGACTTACCCAAAGCCCATAAAATTTCCCCTATTTTGTTTAAGATAGTTGTATCCACGTCGTCTGTGTGTTTGAAGCATCAAATCGGTGTGAGAGCAGGTGTGAGTCCTGGAAACTGGCAAATAATTGTTTGCCCCCAGACCAGTAGGAGCCTGAAGAGTAGATTGAGAGAAACGATTTGTCGTAAATAAGTCTGTCTTTACTCTCCTCCAGCACTCTGTGAAGAAACTATTTAATCTCTACATTTCTAATCACTGAGCTTTTCACCATCATTTTGCTACACTCTAAACCAGACTACTATTTTTCTAAGACTCTTTCTCTCAAAATAAATTTTACGACACAGGGTAAAAGATATGAACTGGACAAAGAAACAGTGGCCGTTGAGGGATGAATTTAAAGTTGGAGAAAAAAATATATTGTCAATAAGCCTCTCATTTGATCGAAAAAAAGAGTTCTTTTACTGCCACCATTACATATAAAGCTTGGCTTGAGGAAAGCACTTTGTTTAAGGCACTGAACAAAGATGATACCTGTTTTAATTACTTATGCAGAAAGTTTCCAGAACTGAGCATAGACAGAACTTAAAGCTGGAATTTTTGATGGACCTCAAATTATATAAAGTTTAATAATCAATCCAAATTGTATTGATTATTTGAACAAAACAGAGTCCACAGCCTGGCCATCATTTGCTTTAGTTGTGCAAAACTTTCTGGGTAACTTTAAAGCAGACAATTATTCTGAATTAGTTGGAAACAGGCTGTCGAGTTTTTGTGAACTTGGATGAAACATGGGCATAAAATTGCACTACCTCCATAACCATTTACATTTATTTCCGGAGAATCTTGGCGACTTTAGTGAGGAGCAAGGTGAAAGATTTCACCAAGATATAAAAACAATGGAAGAGAGATACCAGGGACTTTTGGATGCCCACATGATGGCAGATTACTGTTGGACCCTTAAGCGTGACTGTCCGGGCATGTGACATTCCAGGAAGACCTCGAAAAGATCATTTTTGCGTGTTGACTAAACAAGCGCTAGTGATAAAGTTTTATTACATTTTTGGTAATATATGCACAGTAATTACATATAATATGAATGCAGACTAAAGTCAAAATGCCACTGATAGCACCTAACTCTAGGATTGTACATAACAATTGCCCTATTAATATTGTCATTCTTAGTTATCTCAAAAACTAGAGCTGATAGAAAAAATCTGATTCCTTTTTTGGAATCAGCAACCCAAAATTACCCAAGAACAGCTATAACATTTAAGGCACCAAAATGTGTGTATACCAGTGTTATTGTAATACTTATAGAGTAGCATGTTCATTATAATACCTCATTAGCAGTAACAGAAAGAACTTACTTTAACTGGAAGACCAATTTACAAACTCCTCAAGGCACAGCGTTTATTTCACAGAAGCCAACCATGTTTTTGAATTGGGGTCGGAGTGGCTAAGAGGTATGGCGTCCGCCTCGAATTTTAGACGGACCGGGTTCGATTTCCAGTTGAGGGAATATAATTCCGAATACCGGTCCCAAATTAAACAATAAGGTTTGTGTTAGAAAATATCCCTTACAAGGCCTCATTTTGACATTTAATAAAAATAAAAAAATATACGAGTAATGTTGAAAACATTTTACCGTCTAGAGTTCCATAGCCAGTTACGTGTATTTAGTACCTGACTGTACGGGTTAGATGGTAATGTCTGAATCGATAAATAGTCATTTGCTTCAGTGGGAGAGTAAAAAGGTAGTCCCATAGCAGATACTACCGTAGGGGAGTGAAGTGTTAGAGACCTCACTATACTAGGTCATGCATAGAGAGGTGGGGTGACCAGTACCTTTCCTCGCTGCCTTTTCCTTCCCTAACTCAAGTGAGAAGTCAAGTACCCATTTATAGCTGGGTAGACTGAATCGTGTCGATACCGTGAATCTTTTTACTTTCCAAATGCTGTATAATACTAAGTATGGGAGTTCTGGAGTGAAATGGCAGATTTTACTATAATATTGTAACATGTCAAATGATGTATAGCTCTAGGGAGGTAAGTCTGGAGTAATGTTATTGCCTTTACTATATTGTTGTAATTTGTCAAATGTTGCTCATCAATAAGGATGGGAATAAGGAGTAAAATTGTTGCCTTTACTATAATATTGTAACTCGTGAATTATTGTATGGCACTAGAGAAAGAAGTCTGGAGTAACGTTTCTGCTGTTACTACTGTATATTGTAATTTGTTAAATGTTGTATATCATTGGGGATTGGAATTCTGAAGTGAAATTACTTTCTCTCTTAGAACATTGTTATTTATTAAATTTTGTTTAGCACATAGAAAAAGGAAAGCTCTGGAGTGAAATTGCTGCCTTTCTCAGAATATTGAAACTTGTCAAAATTGGCATTGCGGGTGGGGAGTTGGAAAGGGGGGGGGGGGGTGCAATGAAATGAACATTTATCCTAGTAAGCGGAGTACATAGTGGTGATGTTGACGAATATAAAACTGATACAATTTTGCTGCCGAACTCCGCCTAGGAGGGCGGCCTGCATGGAGGCCGTAAGGAGGCAGCCCCTCTACCGTGCAAAGGCACAACAGGCCAATCACCTGGTAGCTTTAAACTTTTGATTACGAGAACTACAAGAGAGAAGACCGGACTGATTCTAAAGGCGACAAACTGGAACGGACTACGGACTAAGCCGATAGGATAGTCTGGCGCTCTCTCTCCCAAACATCTACACCTCACCTCACGGTAGAAGGGGAACGACAAAATAAGTAAGAACTTCTCTCGTTCACGTCGTAAGAGTAATATGATGTTTATGCATGGGACTGGCAACCTTATCATGCACAATAATGTACTACAATAACTATCACCACAGGAGCACATTCATGCTGTAGTGTAAACTTGCTATAAGGACCTGCTGCAACTTTGGCTCTGTGCTACTAAGTGAGCGAAAATGGAAATTGTGATAATACTGAGAATATAATTTTATGTCAGATTCATGTCCAATGCTGGTAAAAACAGATTAGTCAAACTATCCTCTTATCTCGATAGATTTCCCCAAGATATTTATCATGCTAATGTGTGAACCAGAAACTGTGGCGCCATCTGCAGAATCATCATTTTCATCTTCGATTTCATTCCTTATAGAGCATAGAACCATCACTACAGCTGATCACCTTATGGAGCACAAAACTTTTTAGGTCGCCCCTGAACCGGCATTTTTATATTTTTTCCCCCCATTTCATGTCGCCCCTGAACCGGCATTACCAAATGAGGCCCTGTAAGGGATATTTTCTAACACAAACCGTATTGTTTAATTTGGGACCGGTATTCGGAAGAGTGCCTCTAGCCTTCTCGGATAAGGGCGAAAAAATAGGAGGTCACGTGTGCAAGTTGCGCACGTTAAATATCTCACGGCAGTTGGAAATGGTCAATAGTAGGGCCTATTTGGCCGCTGCCCTGCCAGAAGTTAAAAAAATTAGAAACTAACCCACATCAAAAATATTTATAGAAGTTTTGATTCCTATATAAACACATTTGATTCTCGCCAGTGTAACGGAGTTCGTGCACTGTGCTGAGATCGTCGTTTTGCGGTCAAAGGGAGCGAATTAGTTCATTGATGGAGTAGTCCGTGTGCAATGAAGATAGTCGATAAAAAAAAAAAAAACCAAACCAAACTGTCTGAATTATTTTTTTTTAAATATCATATCCAAATGTAAACTTACCGGCGTCACGAACACCCACTCTCAGCCAAGTAAACTCATAAGGCATATTCCATGCCACTTTTACTTCTTTCCAGTGGCTGTCAAGACACGTATTGTTATCACCATCTGTAACTGTCTTTAGTGCTTGATCTTTGTTAACAACAGTGTTGCTCTGTGCCAGGTCAACTGTATATTTCAGAAACTGCAACTTTAATGTATATATTTTGTTCTTGTATCCGTTTATCTAAGCATCAAACCTCACAAGTCTTCTTAAGTATCACATACTATATAATTCTCTAAAAGTGTCCTGTCCTGTCCCACAATATTTTTTCCTGCACTCAGGAAATTATGTAAAAGTCGTGCGCTTTTAGCCTTTGCACAAACTGCACGACTCTTAATATAGTGCTCACCTTTTTTACCACCAAAGTAAAGTATCAAAAATCTACTATTTAATGTATTATTATTTCTAATTTGTAGCTTAATTGTTTCCCTTTAATGGAAAATAAATTGTGAAAGAAGCCAAAATTAACTTGTTCACATCAAAGTTGCAGTGTAAACATTATGTAAAAGTGGTGCGCTTATGACTATAGTTCTAAATTGCACGCATCCGAAATTGCGCGCTTTTCTTGCTAATATTTTTCGGTATGCACAATCAACGTAAAGAAAACAGTTTTAAAACAGGTCAATCGATTGAAATAACTGGGCATGTTAATAATATTGCACAGATGTTGCATGTCATTAGTGAAACGTAGAAGATAATGACAATACAAATTATGAATGTGTATATTCATTGTACCATTTTAGTTCATTATCTCTCAAAAATATGTATAGTTATTGTAAGATTTGTGTTCCCTATCTACCTGCAATGTGCATTGTTTTTGTTTGGTTTTAGTTCTTTATCTCTCGGCTGGGACCGAAGACGCAGCAAAAAAGGTGACTGCAGTCATCGACTCATAGCTTGACTGCTTGCGTCAGGGTCAGCAAACAAGAGCTGACCAAGAACCTACTCCACCTCCAAGTGGAAACAGGCTGCATCACTGCAGTCTGGCCAAGAGAGTAGGGATCGAAGAGGGAAGACAAACCAGGTCCCAAAAAATGCCGTGCTGAAAACGGAGGTGTCGTGCCGAAAGGCGCAAATATAGCAGCTTTACTGTAAACGGCGGCACAACGTAACCAACGTACTTTTCAGGACGAACGCAGAAGAAGAAGAATCTCTCTGCAATTTGCACAGTTTCCCTCAGTGAATCTAAACTTTATACAGAGCATTACAACATGAGGCAATCTGATCCTCACCAGTAGTCTTCCAATAGAAATCTAAGATATATCGTTGTTCATCATTTATATTGTAGTTATCTACTTCTTTCCATAACCTATCATTTTCTAGACGTGTTTAATATATATATTATCTACTTACAACATTCATTATATTCACACTCAAATAATTATAATACGTGGCATTCAGTTCTAAGTCTTGCTCATAAGAGTGGACCTCAGACACCATTTATACGTATTTTTATTTCGTGCATGGTGTTTACAAATCAGGTGATTGAAATGAAATTAGTTGTTGTAGACTCCTTCAGTCAGAATTGACTATGGAGATGCGCCCCTCAAGTGATAGCCCTCAGCTGCTTATTTCGCCAGGTGTTCCCATTGGCTGTTCTTTTCTCATCTTGTTGTTTTCGCAAAAGTCTGAAGTGGCGCCGTACGGAGTATCGCCGCATAGCTCGGTTGGCAGCTTCATCCTCCTGGAATAATGGATTGATCTCCAGTGCTGTCCTGTCTCTCTTGTACACATTTTGAACCTCAGATGTGTTCGCCCAACTGTTCTTTTGCCATACGCCAGTTGTCCATACAAGATATCTTTAGGGATGCGTCCCTCTTCCATGCTGTGGACATGACCAAGCCTGCGTAGTCTGCGTTGTGTAAGCAGTGTGTACATGCTTCGAAGACCAGCACGTGACAGCACGCCGACATTTGTAAATTTTTCCTTACATGACATACCAAGGATGTGAACATAAATTAATACCCTTCATTATGTACAAAGTAATTGGAAAAAAGAAATTGGCTGCTGTCAAGATTAGGTGATCAAACCAACACATTTTTTGTTTTGTTTTCTAATTCATCAATTACGTCCCCTATTTCAGGTTGTTCATTCATTTATTTATTTCCTTTTCTGCTCCCTATGGAGCAAAATCCAGTGATGCAACATACCCTCTAGCAGGAAATCTGAACCAAGCAGTCACATTCTGTGGCAGATGAATTGTCTATCGCTACTTTGTTTGACATGGAGACGTTGCAAGTCATACACGATCTAATATTAGTAGCCTTGCACAACATGCCTCAGGTACAGTAGTCCTATTCGTTCTTTGTATTTTCATAGATCCCCCCCCCCCCCCCCCCCCCCCGGAACTACACGGGGCCATTTCTGGCTGTGTCAATAGTAAATTAGATTTTCGCAATGAAGAATATTGATTTTTACGATTCAGTATTATGTCTGTGTTGCTAATTCCTTATATAACTTATTATCGTATTTTGTATATATATATATATATATATATATATATATATATATATATATATATATATATATATATATATATATATATATATATATATATATATATATATATATATATATATATATATAACTATCTTATTGGCTTCAAAATGTGTTGACTCACTTATTACTGGGATTATTACGATGATTACATTAATAATGATTTACAGTACGTGTTTCTCTTCTTCTTCTTCTTCTTCTTTGATCCTTAGCCACCAACCGTCAAAGCAGTCAGCGGCCATTATGCTTGGTGGCGTTTTGTAGGGCAACAACAAATTGATTCCACTTTGCTCGGTCGACGGCCATCCTTCGTACAGTGCCACAACTTTGGTTCATTCTTTGCATCTCAGCCTCCACAGTCCTCTGACAAGTTGTTTTTGGTCGGCCTCTCTTTCGTGTTGCTTCAGGGGTCCATAGCATAGCTGTTCTTGTGATGGCATCGGGGTCTCTTCTGAGTACATGGCCAACCCAGCTCCAGCGTCTGCCAGCTATGATGGCGTGCATGTCCTCTTGCTTGCTCCGAGTAAGCAGATCTTGGTTGATGATGGCATTCGGCTAAAAGATTCGGATAACTTTTCTTAGACATATTGTGTCAAAAGGGGACAATTTCGACATGTCCTTCTCTGTAACTCTCCAGCATTCCGCACCATAGAGAAGCACAGAAAGCACACAGCTCTGATATAATCCTAATTTTGTGCTTGTGCTGTACTGGGAGGCCTTCCAGATATACTTTAGACTAAAAAAAGGCTGTTCTTCATTCTGTTGTTGATGTCTTTGCTTGCTCCGCCGTCTATCGTTACTATGCATCCTAGGTGTGTGAAGGCGTCTGTCTGTTTCAGTTGCTGATTCCTTACTGATATGGGCTCAAGGTTGCTTACATTGAGCTTCATGACCTCTGTCTTCTTTAGGTTGATGTTCAAGCTCACCTGCTGGCTATACTTATTAAGTCTATCCGTTTTTTCCTGGATGTGTTGATGTGAATGTGCTAGCAGTGCAATGTCATCTGCATATTCCAGATCTTCCAATGTAGAAAATGTAGTCCATCGTATTCCTCTTGGACTGCCCTCTGTTGTCTGGCGCATCACCCAGTCTATGAGTGTTAAAAATAGAGTGGTTTGTGTTTCATGTAAATTGTATTATTGTAATGTAAAAAAAAAATAATTTTAACGAATGTGTGTTACAGAAAAACCCACCATATTGGCACGCTGGACCAAACCATCCTTGCTGACATTTTCCGTTTGTACAAGAACCATCTGTGGCACAAAATTTGTCTTCCGAACATCGACACTTGTACTTGCAGATTGGACCAAACCAGCCAACGTCACATCCTGCAAATTGAAAAGAATTAACAACTCTTTAAACTCACATCTCTTAAAAAATATCCGAATGAGTTAGAGAAAATAGTCGAGTTTCAAAGTGGATCACTTTACAATTAAAGTCTGAGTTTCTCTGTCAATCGCATTCACGTCTCAACATTTCTGTACAAGCTGTCATTAAATCACGTATTTCAAAGTTTTATTTTGAAAACGCAATTACCTGCATAAAACATAAAGACCTTGTACAAATCTCATTTCATGACTACACTAATATTTGACTACTAAAGTAAATTTCCGTTATATGACGGAAATGAAGTTCAAGAACACCAATACTTAACTGCAATTTTATTTATTCAAATACTTATGGGAAAATAATGTTAATTGTGAACATCCGATTGTCCATCAGATGAGCAACTTGATTTTCTGCTGTTTTGATCTGCCAGATACATCATACTATGAATGGGATCTTCAGATACTTTAATAGATCAGAAATATAATAGATCTTTTGCTCACAAGAAGTTATGTTTTGATTTCTCTAATCAGATTTAAAGCTTCCTTATTCTTGGTGCACACAATGACTAGTTGGAGGAAAACAATGTTCGTAATCATTAAGTGTGGGTATTTTTACATCTCTAAGCACATTGTGGTGAGCTTCTAAATACAATATCTAAATTAGAATATGACAGTATAGTGCATAAAGTCAAGATAGAATAGTAATAAAAATTTTTGGCGAGAAGCGTAAGTTGTCGCCTACGCCTTCAGCTTATTATTTGCACACGCATAAGCCGAACAAAACGGTACCCTATTTTTCAAATTCGTCCTTGACATAAACGAACCACTTTTCCTAGTACTAAGAAATATTTGCCTAATTGCATTTAGGGAAAGGAGGGGGCAAGGCTGGATAACACACGCAAATCACGTCTCAAATTGGTTCTAAATCTACAACCAACTTGCACGCTTTGCCTTAGGGGTTTCCCCAATACGATGAAAAAATTAGAAATGTGGACACTACGGTCATGGAAAAACGTTTAGCTCTTATTGCGAATGACATAAGCTCTCGTAGGTAGTTTAAAAATAAACAACTAACATTGAAAAAATATAGAATTTTGAACCAAGCCACATAGCCCCATAAAAATCGTATATTCGTGTACCTGAAGACTTGCTGACCAAGAATATGTTGTTAGTTATCTAAATAGTCCATTAAATAATCAAATATTGATAAAACAATACATAGAGAATCAGAGATACTGTCAGGTCAAGTCATATCTGCTTAGATTGGATCGCATATTTCTTGGGAAAAAATTAGGTGAAAGCTAGGCTAAGATGGTACGAGGAAGGGGATTGGGTGGAATTTGAAGTGAGACGAAATATTATTGGCCGACCTCGTACTAAACATATATCACCCGAGTAACGTAGTAGAAAATTGAATTGTATTTTTGAATGACTTTGTTTACAAGTGAAATAAGGATAATCATTGGCCAGAGTAGTTGATATTGGGGGAAAAGCATTAGTTGGGGACGCCATTTTCTAACAAAATTTTGACTAGTAGCGATGAGATCAGGCTTGTGCAGTAAAAACCATATTTCTCAAAAGCCTGGACAGAACGGCAGATTGAAAGTGTGCCAGTCATCGTTCACTGTATATTTCATTGATTAAATGTGGTAAGATTGACTTTATTAACATGTATCTAAATAAAAATTGAATGTGAAATAATAATATATGTCTGTAAGTGAGTGGGTCTGTAGCAACCATTAGGCAAAGCCTAGAGATTGATCCACCATGTGATAGACTGTCAGAGAGGTGTAAAACTACAAGAAAATATGTATGATTGTCATCAAAGAGCATAACACCTATCCTATTATATGGAAAAGATGACAGCTGAAATTGCAGTGGCGTTGTAACTATTAGGGGAGAGGAATACTGGTGTACATTGTCACATCAAAAGATAATGGTGGCAGAGATTGATATAAAACTTTGACATTTTTCGTTTGTTTGTAATGTACCTGTACTTAAATGTGGAATAGTATAGCATACTAGGTATAAAGAAGGATGCATAACCTTCACATTTCAGGGTCCTGGGTACTGACGTTAATGTAGTACCAAACGCCTGAGAACTGCTCGATTCAGGACTCTGTCTGTATACTTCGAGCCCATGCTAGTGGCCATTGCCTATCAAAAGGTGGAAAAGATTGTAAAGCGAGCAGAGGAAACGTTCTACCTGTATTCTCCTGCCAAGATAAGTTCTTGTTCGGCACCTGGCAGCTATACTTAAAAGAACTAGAAAGTGCTATTAAAGAAAACTGTGCCTAGTATTAATATTTCCATAAGTGACAAACGAAAACAGACATAACTTAAAGGGAGTGATTATAACCAACAACCTATGGTTTAATACCAGTATTACCTCAAAGTAGAAGAATACAACTAAACACTTATATTAGAATAATATTGTATGTAAGGACAGAAGATCTACTGTGTTATTGAAATGATGTAGATGATTCTTTTGATTTCACTTTTGATTGTCAGTCCTGGTTCAAAATAAATTAGAATCAGGATAATAAATTGTAAAAAATTATATTTACACAAATTTCAACCACTGTCTTAATTAAGATAGCCTTCTAACGTGTCGTTTGTATGTTATTGTTGTAATACTGTTGGTGGTTGTGGATAATAAACTATTTGTTTGTATGTTTGTTGGTTATTGCACATTACACTCTACATTCATAACCCTAGACACTACACGAAGTCATTTTATATAATAATATAGATTAATTTTGAATGAGATCAAAAGGGTGGTAGCGGAAAGGTACTCTGGAAAGTTTAAAATACTTTTTGTTAAATTCAGGGACCTTCATAGCTGATCTCATTTAATACAATAATAATACATAACAACAATTCATAACATCAAAACCCACCCCATATATTGGGGGCTCGTTCGGGATTGAATTTCTCATAGCACCAGCTATATTGGGTAGTTCACTTCTGGGATTTTAAATTCTTAAAATATTATCAATTATATTAGGAATCTCAGAAAGTATAAAACTAAAAGTATTCCTTTTGTGGAAATAAAATAGTGGTTGAGCTATCCATGCCTGTGGTTGTTCTTGGTTATCATTAGAAATTGTTAGCCATAATTAGAAATTTGTATAGTTAGAAATTTTAAATGTTGCATAGTACAAATGGCTGATCTGGCAAAGTTTCGATCTGCTGCTGTGCAGACATCGAAAGAAATGAATATGGAGGGTCAAGCTTTGATCCAATATGTAACTTCAGAATGCGACAAGTATATTGAAAGGGAGGATAGGAATATAGCTGAAGAGAAGAGGTTACAAATTGAGGCTGACAAAGAAATTAAGAGGTTGCAGATTTAGGCTGACAAGGAGGCTAGGGCATAGGAAGCAGATAGGGAGGCAGAGATTAAAAGGCTCCAGTATGAAGAGAAGAAGTTGGAAGCAGAAGAAAAGAGACACGCTACAGAAAGAGAAGCGGAAGAAAAGAGACTAGCTGCAGAAAGAGAAGAAAAAAGACTGGCTGCTGAGAGGGAAGCAGAAAATGAGGAGAAGAGATTACAGAGGGAGCATGAGCTACGACTAAGGGAGTTAGAATTTCAAGGCCATGCTCCTGAAAATGGTGCCAGCCCATTTGCCTCAGATGCCACTGCTAGTCAGGGAGCCTCAACCTCATCTATGGGTTTTCATGTGTATCATTTTGTTGAGAAAGACGATGACATCGAAGGGTACTTAAGTAGATTTGAACTTTTAGCTACTACATATGGGTTAGAGAGAGAGGTGGAGCTTCAAGTTATCCCAAAGGGCTTAGGGGAACGGCTTATGAAGTTTTTGCCAAGATGAGCAGAGATGACCAGGACAATTACGACATGCTAAAGCAGGCTCTTTTATTAAGATACGAAAAGAACGGAGAATTTTATAGAAACAAATTTAGGAATGCAAAACTACTGTCGGGTGAGACCTATCACCAGTTCTCTGCACGGTTAGAGACCTACTTGGAGAAATGGACTGCTCTGGGGAAAACCCAAGATCTTAAGGTAATGATCCTTTTTGAGCAGCTAAGAGAGTCCATGGCTCCAGACCTGAGAAAGTTTCTCATGGAACAAGGTGCAGAGAGGCTGGGTGAGTTACTATATGTCACTGAGAGGTAGCAGGCAGCCCAGGCAGAGGTAGTTGGTAATAAAAAGAAACTGGTAGACAATTTTAAGGCACCTCAAAACTTTAATAAGTTTGACCATAGGGAACAAAATAAAGGTAAGCACCAGTTTGATAGGCCACGCAATGATTATAACAATAAAAAACCACAATTCAATGAAAGGAAATATGATGACAGAAAACCTTTTTATAAATGTAGATTATATTGTAGTTGGTGTCGGATGGACAACCATAACTCCGAAGTGTGTAAAAAGAGACCTGTGTACATGGCCACGCTTCAGACCAGATCACAGTCTAAACAGGAGGAGGATAATCTGATAAATACCCCTCCAGATAAGATGAGGAAGGCGCAGGCTGCGGATAAGACCCTCAAGCTTTGTTTTAAGAAATTGTCCACATGTCATACACCTCCAGGCAAAGGAGACTTCTATATGAAGAACAACCTGATATATAGGAAGGCTGGAATTGGATCCAATTGTCAGGGACAGCTGGCACTTCCTAAAAGGTATAGGGCAGAGTTAATAAGGAGCTTACATGTTGGGAAAGATGGGGACCATGAGAAAATAGGTACCATCATCCAAAAGATTGCTCAAAATTATTATTGGCCCGAGGAAATGATTGACATTGAGAATTTTGTAGAAGCATGTGGCATATTACATGAGGGAACACCCACAAGTGGGAAAATTGATCAGGACCTAGACACGCCACGGGGCAAACTTAGGCCTGAAAATGGAAAGAAAAATAAAATTAACAATGTAGACAAAGTGGAATAGGAGCCCCCTTTTTACAGACAGTCTTCACTTGGATGTTTTACAATGGCCACTATGCAACGAGTACAAAGAAATGTTTACCCCAGGATAAGCCGACAATCCCTCGGTCGAAATCATGTGAACTGGGTGAAAATAAAAGAGAGAGAAGATCTCTCACAAGGAATTTAAAGTGGGAGGAAAACCCCAAGAAAAAAATTGGTAGTGGTCGATTGGTGAATGATGATTCTAGGAAGAAAAATCCTCACTATAAGGCTTCCAGTGGAAGAGACCATACCGCTGCCTGGAAAAATAGGTCAACAATATTAAAAGTCCATATGTAGCCTTGTTAAGGACATGGACCGATGAAAAGGCAGAAGAAAATATTACCTCATCATATCAATATGTGAATGAGCTGAACACTCGTCTTAAAACTGGCTGGAAACTTGCCAATGAAAATTTAAGACAAGGCAGGAAAAGGCATGCTGCCTATTACAATAAGAAAGCGAAGGATTGAGAATTAGATGTGGGAGAGAAGGTGCTCCTTCTACTGCCCGGCAGCCATAATAAATTGCAAATTGGATGGCAAGGTCCATATACAGTTCTAGAGAAGGTGTCTAGAACAAATTATAAGATAGATAAGAAGGGGAAAGAGAAAATCTATCATGTGAATCTCCTGAAGAAATATCTGGACAGAGAAAACCAGGAAGAGACATACCTACTGACCTTGTCTGTTGCAATGGAGATGAAAAAGAAACCACTCACCTCTCATGAATATCCTTTACACCCGTGTGAGACCGCTGCACAGGTAAAAGTCAGGACGCACTTAACGACAAATCAGAGGGAGAGAGTTCAACAGGTTCTGGATAATCATACAGATGTGTTAACGGACCTACCGGGGCATACAAATTTATTAGAATATGATATGAAACTCATAGACCCAACACCAATCTGAATGAGAGCCTATTCGATTCCGTTCGCTAAAGAAAAAGCTTTGAAGGAGGAAATAGATTATCTGTTGAGAGAAGGGTTTATCTCGCACAGTGAATCTCTCTACAGTTCCAGTGTGGTTCTGTTGGGAAAACCCTCTGGAGAACACAGACTGTGTATAGATTACAGGAAACTGAATGCTGTCACAGAAGGTCAGGTGGATCCATTACCTGATACAATTCAGCTGTTTGCCAGGCTGAATAAAGCTAAATATTTCTCTAAAGTGGATCTGAGCAAAGGCTACTATCAGATCCCAGTAAAGCCAGAGGTTAGATCTTATTTAGCCTTTAGCACCTCGGAAGGACATTTTGAATTTAACATGTTGCCATTCGGGCTGAAAAATGCACCGAGTGTGTTCTCGAGGATGATGAGAAAGTTACTGGATCCCCTGATTATCCATGGATCACCAACTTAATGGATGATATTCTTATAGCAACAGAAACATTTGAGGAACACATTAACTCTCTGAATATGTTGTTTAATCGACTGAGAGAGACCAATTTGACAGCTAGACCGACGAAATGCTGTGTTGGATGTAAAGAGCTGGAATTCTTGGGCCACACAGTACATCAAGGAAACATGACCCCTAACCCCAAGAACCTGGAGAAGTTGAAAAAAGCACCAAGACCACAGACAAAAAAAGATGTGCGATCTTTTGTCTCATTATGTGGTTTCTACCAAAAGTATATTAAAAACTTTAACTCCATATGTGCTCCATTGACTGATTTAATGCGCAAAGGAAATCCTGATAGAATTATTTGGACAGCGCAGTGTGAATTAGCCTACCAAGAGTTGAAGGAAAAGCTCACAAGCAGGCCCATTTTGAAATTACCTGATTTGAGTCAAGAATTCATTGTGAGAACGGATGCGAGTAATATAGGTTTGGGTGCAGCTTTATTACAACTGTCAATTTCACTTGATGAGGAATTAACCCCAGTAGCTTATGCTAGCCGTAAGTTGAACACAGCAGAACAAAAATATTCAACAAGTGAAAAAGAATGTTTGGCGGTCATATGGGCTATAAAGAAGTTCCAGATTTATCGTTATGGGAAATCATTTTAGATCCAAACTGAGCACAAACCACTCGTGTGTCTGTCACAAGCAAGGCATGAAAATGCTAGATTATTACGCTCTTCGTTGCTCTTACAGCCATACCAGTTTACTATAGAATACATTCCCGGCAAAACCAATGTTGGCGCTGATTATTTAAGCAGACATCCGTACGACGAACATCAGAGTAGTCACCAGGCATAGATAGTAAATTTATCTATGTGTATTTAAAAGTAGGAACTGACATGTGATTGTCTGTTCTAAGTGGGGAGATGTGTGGTGAGCTTCTAAATACAATATCTAAATTAGAATATAACAGTATAGTGCATAAAGTCAAGATAGAATAGTACTAAAAAATTTCGGCGAGAGTCGTAAGTTGTCGCCTACGCCTTCAGCTTATTATTTGCAAACGCATAAGCCGAACAAAACGGTACCCTATTTTTCAAATTCGTCCTTGACATAAACGAACCACTTTTCCTAGTTCTAAGAAATATTTGCCTAACTGCATTTAGGAAAAGGAGGGGCAAGGCTGGATAACACACGCAAATAACGTCTCAAATTGGTTCTAAATCTACAACCAACTTGCACGCTTTGCCTTAGGGGTTTCCCCAATACGATGAAAAAGTTAGAAATGTGGACACTACGGTCATGGAAAAACGTTTAGCTCTTATTGCGAATGACATAAGCTCTCGTAGGTAGTTTAAAAATAAACAACTAACATAGAAAAAATATAGAATTTTGAACCAAGCCACATAGCCCCATAAAAATCGTATATTCATGTACCTGAAGACTTGCTGACCAAGAATATGTTGTTAGTTATCTAAATAGTCCATTAAATAATCAAATATTGATAAAACAATACATAGAGAATCAGAGATACTGTCAGGTCAAGTCATATCTGCTTAGATTGGATCGCATATTTCTTGGGAAAAAATTAGGTGAAAGCTAGGCTAAGATGGTACGAGGAAGGGGATTGGGTGGAATTTGAAGTGAGACGAAATATTATTGGCCGACCTCGTACTAAACATATATCACCCGAGTAACGTAGTAGAAAATTGAATAGTATTTTTGAATGACTTTGTTTACAAGTGAAATAAGGATAATCATTGGCCAGAGTAGTTGATATTGGGGGAAAAGCATTAGTTGGGGACGCCATTTTCTAACAAAATTTTGACTAGTAGCGATGAGATCAGGCTTGTGCAGTAAAAACCATATTTCTCAAAAGACTGGACAGAACGGCAGAT
Source organism: Oreohelix idahoensis (assembly GCA_024509875.1). Taxonomy (NCBI): domain Eukaryota; kingdom Metazoa; phylum Mollusca; class Gastropoda; order Stylommatophora; family Oreohelicidae; genus Oreohelix; species Oreohelix idahoensis. Next base: position 501,469 of record JAMPIV010013924.1, on the reverse strand, counting down.
TGAAAGTGTGCCAGTCATCGTTCACTGTATATTTCATTGATTAAATGTGGTAAGATTGACTTTATTAACATGTATCTAAATAAAAATTGAATGTGAAATAATAATATATGTCTGTAAGTGAGTGGGTCTGTAGCAACCATTAGGCAAAGCCGAGAGATTGATCCACCATGTGATATACTGTCAGAGAGGTGTAAAACTACAAGAAAATATGTATGATTGTCATCAAGGAGCATAACACCTATCCTATTATATGGAAAAGATGACAGCTGAAATTGCAGTGGCGTTGTAACTATTAGGGGAGAGGAATACTGGTGTACATTGTCACATCAAAAGATAATGGTGGCAGATTGATATAAAACTATGACATTTTTCGTTTGTTTGTAATGTACCTGTACTTAAATGTGGAATAGTATAGCATACTAGGTATAAAGAAGGATGCATAACCTTCACATTTCAGGGTCCTGGGTACTGACGTTAATGTAGTACCAAACGCATGAGAACTGCTCGATTCAGGACTCTGTCTGTATACTTCGAGCCCATGCTAGTGGCCATTGCCTATCAAAAGGTGGAAAAAGTTGTAAAGCGAGCAGAGGAAACGTTCTACCTGTATTCTCCTGCCAAGATAAGTTCTTGTTCGGCACCTGGCAGCTCAACTTAAAAGAACTAGAAAGTGCTATTAAAGAAAACTGTGCCTAGTATTAATATTTCCACAAGTGACAAACGAAAACAGACATAACTTAAAGGGAGTGATTATAACCAACAACCTATAGTTTAATACCAGTATTACCTCAAAGTAGAAGAATACAACTACACACTTATATTAGAATAATATTGTATGTATGGACAGAAGATCTACTGTGTTATTGAAATGATGTAGATGATTCTTTTGATTTCACTTTTGATTGTCAGTCCTGGTTCAAAATAAATTAGAATCAGGATAATAAATTGTAAAAAATTATATTTACACAAATTTCAACCACTGTCTTAATTAAGATAGCCTTCTAACGTGTCGTTTGTATGTTATTGTTGTAATACTGTTGGTGGTTGTGGATAATAAACTATTTGTTTGTATGTTTGTTGGTTATTGCATATTACACTCTACATTCATAACCCTAGACACTACACGAAAGCATTTTATATAATAATATAGATTAATTTTGAATGAGATCAAAAGGGTGGTAGCGGAAAGGTACTCTGGAAAGTTTGAAATACTATTTGTTAAATTCAGGGACCTTCATAGCTGATCTCATTTAATACAATAATAATACATAACAACAATTCATAACATCAAAACCCACCACACACTTGTATACGAAGATATATATTTAAACAAGGTCGCTGCAATTGTCTCTACATCACATATAGTTCACTTAGGTGGTAACAGTGAGAATAGTTAACAACATTTTCTTCCATTTTTTTATTTTCATATTAAAAACCAATATATTTGTTTTACATCTGGTGTTAGACAAAGCCTGAATTTGCACGCCGTTCATAGAGAGTTGTTATTGGCGCATGTAAACCGTCCTTTGCGCATTTTTCTTTGGTGAGTGTTATTAGTTACAGGAGTTTTACAATTGCAAAGAATGACAGCATGAGTTGGAAAACTGTATAAATACTAGCAATAACCCGTCATAATTGACAGGTTTTTAATGATGCTTCATGATGTAGTGGCATTTCTGCTTCTTCTATAGTATCGCTTGCTCGTTGTGAATGACGGAATCGTCTCTTCCTTTTTAGCATCTGCAGCTCGTTTTGCAGCCATCTTATCATTTTGATCTATAATAACAACTCTGCAATTTTTTTAATTAAAAATTTTGTCTTGAAAAAACAATCAAAAACTTAAATTTTAAGGTTATTTTTAAGAAAATGATGAGTTAATTCCGTTTCCCGAATGAAACTGGACTGAAGAGTATCTTGATAGTCTGTTGATTTAATCTGCATCTCCGCACCTTCCTGTCTCCAGTTCATGTACTGTTTATCAATTGTGTTGTTGGCTTCTTCCCATAATCAAACTGTTCATGCACACCGTTATTTGCGCACTTTTCTTTTTCAGGAGAGTACGAGACATATAAAGAAAATAATACAATTTTTGTCTAACTTTCTACCACAGTTGCACCCTCTTAGATGTGGTTGAAAGTTAATTTACTCTCTCATAAATAGAAAAGTGCGCAAATGACGGTGTGCATGACGTTACCGACCAACTGGCGTACTTACGGCGGGAATTTTGGTATTTGATATGATTTTGACAATAGGACGACACATGTGCCACTAGAGTCAAGATCATGAAAACAATGCTGCATATTACAGGTTGGGTAAGTAAGACGTCTAGTACCGCGTGTGCAAAATCAAAGTATGACACATATTGAGTTGAAAAATTACATTAATTTTCGTTCCTGCTTTTGAGGCAAGTCACTCTTTAGGGGGTTATACGGAAGAATACGCAATCACAAGCATGTTTATGTTTTCACATAAGGATGATTTTGTCAGTGTTGTGGAACAGTAGTAACTGGGAATAGTATGGGTAGGGAATAGGAAGATGTATAGGTTGTTTATTGTAGTAAGCTTATTGTGTTCACTGGTGTGAATGATTTGTGCAAGGATTTTGACAGAGAGAGATCTGGTCACTGTCCTCGTGTTTTAGGCGCGAGTGAGTGAGCTAACAGTGAAGTCGGTTGGGATAGGGAGAGTTTGGCCATTCAACTCTGTAAAGGTGGGTTTTCAAGTAGAGTTGTGAAAATTGTAGTGGAGATGTTTTTGTGTGATACGAGCATTTGGTGAGCTGGAGTATGTACTCTAGGGGTTCGAAAACCGAGAGATGTTTTGAGTATGGACGTGGAAAGATGCACAACCCATAGTTTTCTGGTTAGTGTGGTGATTAGCCAAAGGTGACTGTATTTGATGTAAATATACAATTGGCGTAATACATTGTGGTAGTTTCTATTCAATATGTTGATTGATGTCATATTCATGTTCCGTGATCCTGTGCCACTTGGCTGTGCTCGAAATACGAACCATAGCGGAGCCTATGAACCCGGGAATACTATGGGTGTTAAACATCTAACGACACACACCATAGCAATCAGCAACAATCAAATGTCAGACCTCCTGCAGCAGGTTGGCGATGATTAAAGCATTTCGGCTTCTTGAGATTCACACCTTCTGTTTTTTTCATAATTATGCTGCTTTTTTTCATATCCCGTTCTTTTCTTAATTAAATTTTGGCTTCATGAATAGTTCTAGGGTAAGGCGTTAGTCACTTCCTGGGCCATGGTTTATGTTGACTAGCTAAACCCATCATCATCAGCTGCCATCTCCACAACAAACGTTGGTAGTAATAGATCTTCAACGTCTTCTATCTCTTGTCTTGACGACGCACTCTGGTATTATTATGGTATTCTACACGTGGCTGAAATATCTTAGCTGCCTAATTTTAATCTTCTTCGTCAGTTCTCTTTTCATACCTAGGTTTTCTAGGAGCTCCATATTTGTTTTTTTTTTCTCTTTCCATTAGATGTGCCCTATTTTTCAAGAATAAAGAGAGAGATGTCATGAAAGGCACAGGCAGAGGCTACGATTGGTCGAGTGACCAGAGTTGAGATTGTATCCAAACGGGAAGAGTGGAGCAAGTCATGGGAGAACTGGATAAACTACCAGCAGTCCATCATTAGCCTTGGCAGAGAGTGCACAGCTTGGAGCAATGGAAAAGCAGAGTTTGAGATTAAACAGCTGATAAGTGATCATGCTGGGTACGATGACGCCATTGTGTACTCTGATCGGTCCGTAGTGCGTGATGAGAAATCAGGGTGGGACTTCTCTGCGAGAATAAAAAGCAGGGTTGTCGCTGAAAAGAGTGGGGCCTACATGACAACAACCTCCAGCATGAGTATGGAGGTAGAGGCTGTAGCACTGAGTTTGCTGTCTGAAACTCCATCAACCAGGGCAGTTATATTGTCAGACTCTCAAGCTATGCTTCGGAAATTTAACGGATGGCTGCGGCAGGAATGGAAAACATCAATAGAATCCTTAAGTCTTGAAGAACTGGTGTGGATCAACTGTCCTGGTCATGCAGGGGTATGTGGCAACGAGAGAGCTGATATAATGGCCTCGAGAGCACTCATACCGGGAACACTGGACATGTATAAGGGAGAGATACTAAGGGTTATTAATGAACGCCTGCTGGATAATAACACTATAATGGATGAATCAACAATGCTTAGGATATTGGAATTCGGCATCAAACGTGGGAACTAGCAGAAATAGAAGTGAGAGAGGATGCATGTGTCGTATGTACAACCAGCGTGCTCTAGGTAAAAGTAGCATTCGTACTCTTCGACATTTGGTGAGGCAGACTGAGCACCTATGGGTTTGCCTGGAGAGCAGTGAGGTCGATTCTGATTAACAATAACATTAACAATAACATCTTGAGAGCTTCAATTCTTTCTTCCAATTGCTTATTGATTTTCCATATTTCTCACCATACAGTGATGAAGAATATATATATGCTTTATGATTCTCGGTATCAATTTGTGAGTCAACTGTTTAGATGACAATATTTGTCTCATATTGTTGAATATCACAGATGTCACGGAGTGTTTTGGAGGTATTTTGCATGTCTGAATGTTTCCATGCTCCAGTGGGAGCGTAATTAGTCATTTGAGATGTTGTGAGTTGGGTATGCTTACGTTGTAATATTTTAGTTACAAACAATGTTCTGAGCAGAGGTTAAAACACTCTGCTAGCTATAGTTATACGTGAATGAAGCTCAGTGGAGTGTGAAAGGTTTTCACGTGTTTGGTGAATAAGAATGAAAGGGGTCAGTCAGAGAGAGAGAGAGATGTGTGTTGAGTCAGTAGAGAGTTGAGTCAGTAGAGAGTAGACAGTAGACGGGAGATAGCGAAGAGTGTAGAGAAGAGAAGGGTGGATGTCTACAGTAGTGCGCGAGTAGAGGGCCAGAGTTGTGCAGTGGATTTATGAAGTATCCTATTTTGTGGCAGTAGATATTCCAAGAATCAGAATGATAGTGGTAGAATACTCGTGATTTGTTATGTCTCCAATGTTATAAAGGCCCTGCGCCCATTGTGACTTCTTTGTGATATACTTGTAATATGTTCAAGGAGATTGAAATAGTTTTTGGATTTGGTGTATTACTCCTTAGACAGTGAGCGAGATGAGCGATGCATGTCTGTTGCTTGATCTTCCACATCTACCCACATACATCTAACTCGTCACATCTGGGGGCCGTCTATTTGGATGTACCAGTGAACGCAAAGTTGTACAGCACTAAGATGATCAAAAGTCAATCAGTCAGTAGACTACCAATTGTTTTGCAACGCAACCAATTTTGACAGGATGACAGTAACTAAACACAATAACCAGTTTGTGCACTGGTGGAATATAGGACAGCTGGCTGTGTAACGCAGTGACATCATCATCGTCTGAATGATCGTTGAAAACTGTGCTGTAGAAGCTGTTTGTTGTGACTAGAAGAACATATATTGTGCTTAGACGAAGCGGCCGTGTATCCAGAAGAATTTGTTGTGACCATAAGAAGAAGATCTGTGGAAATATGTGTAGCTATCGGGGTAAACTTTGCTGCAGTGTTCTACTCGGCACAGTGTGAATTGGAAAACATGAGCTCTGTTTTTAACTATGTGAAGTCGGCGATGCTGCATAATCTAAGCTACATTGTGCTGTGTGTCGTCTTCATACTTTCATTGCCTTGGGACTTGCTAAGGACATTATAAACATATCTACACGTTTAGTATATGTATTTGTTTCGTAAAAATTTAATGTCCAACATAATTCTTTGTGATATAGCTTAGTTTAGATAGTAATTAGTTGATGCTCTTCTGATGTGATTACCATTAGGCATAGCTGAACAGTCTTTTTATTATACAGGTATCTGATAAGAAAGGTAGTTACGTAACATTCTTTCGTGCTTTAGTATGCTAATATTCTATTGGTGTGTTGCACTAAGTTTCTAGTTAGAAGGTAATTTCTGTTTTATATGGCGCTTTCAGTGTATTTCTTAGGGAATCAGTGATTTTTCTCATATCCTGAGTACATTTGTATTCACGTGTAGCTTGTTTCTGTGTAGTTGTGCTACTTTCTTCCTTATTTATGTCAGTGTTTTTACTTATTTTCTAGTTTACTTTCAGTGTTGCAGTTGTACTGCGATTGGTGTTCACTCTCTCTCTCTCTCTCTTTAGATGACTTAGTTGATACTGGCTTATGTCAAATTGCAAATAGAATTAATTATACTTGCAAAGAAGTTGCAGTTAGTTTAGGTTGCTTTTACTAGTTAAGGGAAATACAGTGTAAGGAGATTAAGGTACAATGTTTGCATCTGTTCTATTTATAGCTGTGCTATTCCTGTCTATCGTCATTCAGCATCACCGCTGTGTTTTTTTCCTCATTTTTTTTACATATTGTTTACATCTGCTATACCTATAGCTGTGCCATCCTTATCTGACATCCTTTCCTCTTGTTCTCCTGTTCCTTTTTCATTTTGTTCTAATAGTTTTAAATTAGATACTGTGTATTAACATATTCCTTATAGGAACTGTTAAGGTGTTTGTGCTTATCAAGTTACTGCTGCAGAGGTGAGTCGAAGACAACAGATCAGAGCAGTTTATTGTCATAGTCTGCCATTCCAGTACACCATAAAAAGCTACGTAACCTTAGTTTGTTTTTGTTTCATCATTCTAAGGCCATATGTCATTTATATGTCCAGGTTGCTCTATATGCTTCCCTCGGCATTTATTGTTTCAGTGTTGTTGTTCGGCGTGACGATTATGTTATTTATTTGTGTTTTGATTTCATCTGTAAGATTTAGTGCTATTTATTCTTAGAAGGGGTCCTATCCTTTGGGCTAAATCAGTTGTATTGCCCTTCACGAATAAAGTGTGCATTTTTGCAATAGTTGTTTAAGTGCAGTTTGTTGTTGGTTGTGTATTATATTCCCTTTATGGCGTTCTGTGAATATATGTTATATTCTTTAGTCATTGTTTTCTTACACTATCCTGGAAATACGTTAATTGTTTTTTCAATCTCCTGTTTTCGTGCGTTATAGAGGTCTGGTTCTGTGTATTTCAATATTACCTCTGTCACACATCTTTCCTTTTTTCTGTTACCGACTGTTGCATACATATTTTTGAATGCACAGATTACAAATGTACGATATGTCTATTTAATATGGAAAATATATTGTTGTATTTAATTGGGTACGAAAATGCTTTCTTTTGTAAAGCCAGATAATCCATGTTTGATTCATACGTTTGATTATATGGATAATCTCCCTTGATATTGATCGGGAGTAAGAATACTTATATTTTGGCATTCATCATTTGTCATAGCCAGAAAATAGATTGATCGTTCTTAGAATGTTTATGGACTGAATTCATATGTATTACATATTATAAGTGCAAGTAGATTCAGTCCTATATTGTATATTTTGTATGGGTAGGCAGGACTATATTCTTTATGCCGCTCTAGCGGAGGTATTGGTTGTCTTGGCGAGTCGTGATGAGTTCCGATAATGTCGCCAAGAAATGGCTGAGTGTGTTTCCTAGGGCTGGCACTGTTTAAGGTTTAACAGTGATTCGTAGATGTTTTTCCAGGAGAAGTTTATGTCTCTGCAAGAGTCTATTTGTCAGAGATCCTCCTCATATGTGTGATTCGGACTCCAGGTATGCCAGACCCTATTTTTGATGATCTCGAGTCGGTTAGACCTAGATGGAACATTGTGCTTCGTATCGCTAGGGTCGTGTTTTGTATCGACGAAGATGACAGGCTTTCCTACAGCAGTTATGTCTACATGAAGTAACTTGATTACTGTAGAGCTGTATGGAAAACTTTATGAAATTATTTTTATGCACATTCTAAATTAACTTTGGCTTATATCCACCCTCCTGCGAGTGAGTGAGCGACAACTCAGGAAGGCGGCCATGTTATATTCCTGTCATCATATTTTTGATCACTGTCAACAGAACAGATTATGTATCCTACTATCGGGCAGTGGTATCGAGATCTTGTTATGAGGTGAAAACCCACTATCGTGGTTTATGATTATTATACAAACATTGGACATATCTCAGCTTAAGAACTTAGCCATGAAATGAAGGTTCGGCCAATGACTTTTGTATGTTTACCGATCCTCATTGACGCGTTCAGTCAGTAGAGGATACGGCGATTAGTTTCCAGAACAGTGAATGCTACCTTAGGTTGAATGATATTTCACTACTACATGAATGTATCATCCACGATTCAAATAACCAATGAATTTATGTCAACATGTACCCATGACTGTATCCGTGCTGTCCAGTGTGCGTGCCTTCATTAAACTATTGAAATGTCAGCGGCAGTTCAAGTGATCATTGATTACATTAAGGAAGTATACAAGACCTTTGTAAGGCTTGTCTCCCGCAGTGTTTGGGATATACAGATATTGTTTTCCACAGGTACTCAAGTTATCATTGGTTATATTATAAACAAAATAACCATACATGGTTTTCACTAAGGCTAAGTCTATAGTATAGACTTGTCTCCCATGAAAGTGAAATAAGGTAATGTATTTACTTTTTCAGGTTTCTGATTTAATACGACAGGATGTCTACATTAGATTACTTTATTACACAAGGGAAATCTCTTGATAAGACTGGTAAAGAGTTAGAAGAATGGGAAACTGCTCAATTCTCTATGGTATTGAAGGCAGAAGAAAGAAGATTAGAAGCTGCTGCTGAGGAAAGAAAAGCTGCTGAACAAAAAAGATTAGACAGAGAAGCTGAAGCTGCTGCTGAAAATAAAAGATTTGAAGCTGAACAAAAGAAATTGCAGATGCAGGTAGAAGAAAGGAGATTTGAGGCTGAACAGAAAAGATTAGACAGAGAAACTGAACAGAAAATATTAGACAGAGAAGCTGAAGAGAGAAAAGCAATAAGAGAACATGAGTTTGAATTAGAGAAATTGAAATTGACAAGTATGAGTAATGTTAATCAGGCACCTGGTGGTAATAGTAAACCCTTTACTTACAAAGTTAAGGTACCAACATTCAATTCTGCCAATGATGATATAACATTCTGGCTTCAGAGGTTTGAACGTGCTTGTCGGGCTCATAATGTTGATAAATCGCAATATGTTAACCAATGATCTGAGAATCTAACAGACGATTCTCTCACTAGTCTATGTTTGGTTGAAGAGGCTGACAAGGATAATTATGATGTTATTAGGGCAGCCTTGATTAAGAAGTTTCAGTTACCAGAGGAAGGTTATCGCATGTTGTTTAAAAGAATGGTACCTGAGACGGGGGTTGAATTCTCAGAATTCATTGGGAAAATACGTCTTACATTTCAACGATGGATTGAATTATCCAAAATAGAGAAAACATATGATGCTCTTATGGATTTGTTGCTCAGAGACAAGGTCTTGTCTTCTATCAATAAACATTTCCTTGAATTTCTACACGAGCGAAAGCCACAAACACTAAAGCAAATGCAAGAATATTGTGACCAATACGTTACGGCACACCCGGACGTAACTCTTAGCAACACTAAGATTAAAGAGGGTATGCCGGTTGCTTCAGCAACACAATACAATCCCAAGTACCCACACAACTTTCAGGGAGCTCAAAATAAATTTGACAAAAGGGTTAATTGGCGTAATCATCAAAACCAAGGTAACCAACCAAATCAGGGTTCTTCTTCTAAATTCTGGAAACGGGTTGACAGTCCTCGATACAGGGGTGGCCATAACTATAGAAATTTCCGTAGAGGAAGTAATAATAGAAATTACCAGGGTGTTCCTTCTTGGACACAACGGGATCAATCCTACAGGGATTCTCACTATAATGAACATGATGATTATTAAAATATGAACATTATGACTCAACCCCAAACAGGGGTTATAACAGAGGGAATAATAATTACAGAGGCAACAATAATCGAGGTAGATCACAACACAAAAGACATGGTAAATCTCATTACCAGGCTAACTCTGCACAACAAGAGTTTCATGAAGCCGGTAAGCAAACCAATGATAAGAAAGACTCTAATAATGTGGGATGTTCTGCTTTCGATTTTGACAGAGCATTTCAGTGTTCCCAATGCAAAACATTATTCGAGCCAACCACAGTTTCGACTTTAAGCTGTGGTCATCCTCTTCCCGCTCTACCTGCGTCAGTCGCGCATGATGGGAGAGGGGCTCTTAAATTAAATAAGGGTTTAGTAGATGGTACTCCGGTCGCAATTCTCTTTGATTCCGGGTGCACAACCATTGGAGTGAGGCAGTCACTCATAGATCCTTCTCGAGCCACTGGCAAAATAATCAAATGCATAACATTTGGTGGCACATTGGAGAAGTACTCCACTGCCATTATCCACATTTCTACTCCCTTCTTTACAGGAGATGTGCACGCATGTCTTCTGCTGAATCCGATCGCTGATCTTATCGTCGGTCGCATTCATGGTGCGAAAGAATGCACTCCGCAACAAATTGCCGAGTGGGAAAGTGATAATATGCATACTGCAAATGCTGTAGTCACTAGAGCTCAAGCTCTAAATATGCCGCAATCTTCGCCTTCTGGAGATAATGATGACCAGAACCAAGGTGATCCCTTGGAGATTTCGCATGATTCCTTTATAAAACAGCAGGAAGATGATCCTACTCTAAAGAAATTCTTTACTCTAGCAAAAGAAGGTGATCCGAATAAGGACACGAATCTTAAATCTTGGATTACGATGAAGAATGGGGTACTTGTACGTATGGTACAAGACTCCGCTAAGTCCATTCATTCTCAAATTCTTGTGCCTAAAAATATGAGAGTTAAAATCTTACAGCACGCTCATGATTCTCAGTGTGCTGGGCATATGGGTTTTTCCCATACTAAATCTAGAGTTCTTGCGTCTTTCTTTTGGCCGTTTGTGAACAAGGACATACAGATCTATTGTCGATCCTGAAGGGTATGTCAGGAAGTTAAATCCAAAGGTCCACGCCATGCTGCACCTATTCAGGCTGCAGATATTTCAATTCGACCATTTCAAAAAATGGCGATAGACATCATTGGTCCATTTAAGACAAAGTCTGCTAGAGGACACCAATATATCTTGACGTGTGTTGATATGTGCACACGTTGGCTAGAGGCTATCCCTCTGAAGAGCATAACTACTGCTGATATTTCAGATGCTCTTTGGCTTATATTCTCTCGTCTGGGATTCCAGGAGAAATATTGTCAGACCATGGTACCCAACTCGTATCGGATACCATGTCTCAAGTGATGTCAACTCTTAAGATAGAAAGATCTCTGAGTAGTATTTATCATCCTATGTCCAATGGCATGGTAGAGCGTCTTAACAGAACTCTGAAAAACCTATTAGGTAAGATAACTGAGGATCATCCTCAGGATTGGGACAGGGTTTTACCCGCGGCTCTCTTTGCATACAGAGAGGTCGCCAATGAACATACAGGATTTTCTCCCTTTGAACTTGTCTTTGGCGCGAAACCGCGAGGTCCTATGTCTCTACTTCATGATCTCATAACTGCTGATAATATTGTCGATGACACAAAATCCTCTTATGAATATGTCATTGCACTTAGACACAAGATTATTGAAGCATGCAAATTGGCAACTGCTTCTTCTGAATTTGCGAAACAGAAGGCAAGGCAATTTGCCAATAAGACCAGACGCTTGCGACAACTCTGTCCAGGTGACAAAGTATTGGTCCTGCTACCTTGTAGAGAAAACAGACTCCTTATTTCTTGGAAAGGTCTGTACGATGTAATATCAAAAGTTTCCGATGTCGACTATATTGTCGATACTGATGGGAAGCATAAGACATTCCACATCAACATGCTCACGGAATTCCACGATCGTCCGGATTATTTACAACCTGTTTTCCAGGCAACGGACGATTCACCAGTCCCACATGGACATTACTCATCACTGTCAGTAATACAGGATGAGGAAACGAGTTTCTCAGATGTGAATCTCCCTTTTCCAATGATTCCGCTTCATTCTAATGAGTCATGGAAAGATGTTGCGATTTCTCCTGAATTATCTCCAGGAGAACAGAAACAAGTTTCTGCTATGTTACAACAATTTCAGGATGTCCTTACTGACATTCCTGGTCGAACTAATGTCATTGAACACGACATTATTCTTACTGACCATAATCCTATAAGAGTCAGACCGTATCCTATCCCGATACATTTTCAAGCACAGGTAGAAAAAGAGTTGGATGAAATGATAGAGTTGGAAATAATTGAACCATCCACATCAGCATATTCTTCACCGATGGTTATCGTGCGAAAAAAAGACAACAACATACGTCTTTGCGTTGATTATCGCAAATTGAACGAAGTGACGAAATTTGATGCTGAACCTATGCCTTTACTTGAAGAGCCACTTACTAGACTATCGAATTCTCATTTCTTTACTCAACTCGATTTGTCTAAGGGATATTGGCAAATTCCACTATCCGAACACGCCAAACCATTTACTGCTTTTTCGACGCCAAGGGGTCTATTCCAATGGAATTTCATGCCTTTCGGCCTTATGAATGCCCCAGCGACATTCGTACGCATGATGCGTCGAATCCTATCTCATCGCTCAGATGTCATTGCATATCTTGATGACATCTGTCTTTCAGTGATACGTGGAATGATCACTATAATGGGATAAATGAACTATTGTCTATCTTACGCGAGCATAACCTGACAGCGAAACCATCTAAAGCATTTATTGGTTTTAGCGAAATATCTTTCTTAGGTCACCGTGTTGGTCATGGGTTTCTAAAAACGGAAGACCATAATACAAGTAAGATACTTAACATTTCTATGCCTAAGACTAAAAAGCAAGTGCGAAGTCTCTTAGGTCTCATACAATTTTATGGACGATTCATTCCGAATCTGTCCTCAATTATGTCACCTCTTTCTTCTTTGTTAAAGAAAGGGTCTCCTAATATAGTTAATTGGACTCAAGAATGTCAATCCTCTTTGGATAAGGTTAAAACGATGTTTTCTACTTCACCTATCTTGGTGTTACCTACTAAAGATAAGACATTTATTCTTCGTAGTGACGCTTCATCTACTGGGATTGGAGCGGCACTAATGCAAGAGTACTCTGGAACTCTGCATCCAGTGATGTATATTTCTCGAAAACTTAATGCCGCAGAGAGAAATTACTCGGTCCTAGACCGTGAATTATTGGCTATGGTTTGGTCAATCCTTAAACTTCAAAGATTTCTTTTTGGCGCGCATTTTATTGTGGAGACTGACCAGAAAGCTCTTACAGCTATTCAGACTAAAAATCTGAAGAGCGCGAGATCAACGCGATACGCGATTGCTCTTCAGCCTTTTCATTTTTCGGTGCGAGCTATCCGTGGTTCAGAAAATGTGATGGCGGATATCTTATCGAGATGCCCACATGATTCCACTTAACTGTCAGATCTTGAGATTTCTAACATGTCTGACTTTACTACAGTTTTTCCTATGTTAAAGTATGTACTTATATGTAATATATCATACATTGTCTGTATCACTACTTAGCGGTGCATGGATGTATATTCACCGCAGGTTTTTGATATTTTTTCTTATTTGGTGATCATAATGTTAAGATACCTAAGATGAACTATTGTACAAATTGTGGCATTGCCAGTATTGTGTTATGCGTTGGTGACACCTCTCGGGAGATATTTATACTCAGAGAAAAATTTTCTCTGAATCCTGAGATAGATTCTCATTGGTCGTGCTATATGACGACTTTGCCTTACATTAGGCGTTACATTTGTTTGAAATTTGCTTACCATCTGCGCATTGTTATTCGTGCGTTGTGAGCCTATTGTATGTTGCTCCTGGATGTATTTCAAAAAAAAAATGTACCATTTTTTTTCCCGGGGGGTGTGGTAATCTGTTGCATACATATTTTTGAATGCACAGATTACAAATGTACGATATGTCTATTTAATATGGAAAATATATTTTTGTATTTAATTGGGTACGAAAATGCTTTCTTTTGTAAAGCCAGATAATCCATGTTTGATTCATACGTTTGATTATATGGATAATCTCCCGTGATATTGATCGGGCGTAAGAATACTTATATTTTGGCATTCATCATTTGTCATAGCCAGAAAATAGATTGATCGTTCTTAGAATGTTTATGGACTGAATTCATATGTATTACATATTATAAGTGCAAGTAGATTCAGTCCTATATTGTATATTTTGTATGGGTAGGCAGGACTATATTCTTTATGCCGCTCTAGCGGAGGTATTGGTTGTCTTGGCGAGTCGTGATGAGTTCCGATAATGTCGCCAAGAAATGGCTGAGGGCGGCCATTTATATTCCTGTCATCATTTTTTATCACAAACATTGGACATATCTCGGGCAGCTTAAGAACTTAGCCATGAAAAACCCAAGGTTCGGCCAATGACTTTTGTATGTTTTACCGATCCTCATTGACGCGTTTTACCGATCTTCATTGACAGTCAGTAGAGGATACGGCGATTAGTTTCCAGAACAGTGAATGCTACCTTAGGTTGAATGATATTTCACTACTACATGAATGTATCATCCACGATTCAAATAACCAATGAATTTATGTCAACATGTACCCATGACTGTATCCGTGCTGTCCAGTGTGCGTGCCTTCATTAAACTATTGAAATGTCAGCGGCAGTTCAAGTCGTCATTGCATTACATGAGAGTGTTGAGAGGTATTATCAAGTGGTCTGTTACACCGAACTACTACACCATTCGCGTTACTTGACACTCCCACTCAATGTCAACATGACAGGTTCATTCGATGATGCAGAGGTAACTGAAGAAGACTTTCTTTAGTGATGATCAGTGCATGACCCTAAACATAACATCCGCATCCAGACATTCAACAGTGGCCAATACACCACAACACGTTTATTCTACAGCAAACTGTTATTCTACACCGACCTACCAGGTTGTTGTTTGTTAAAAAATGGTGTAGTGTTTATCATCATCATTTGTGTCATTGTTTGTTTTGTAGGGCTAATAATTATTTTGGGTAGACATTGAGTACAGTGAGTAAGGTGTCATCTTAGTAGTTATTTAAGATATTATTTTGAAGTTTGATCTATTTTGACATGTTTTAGAGTATCTGCGGTGCATATAAGTCAGATATATTCATAATCATGTCAACACTAATGTATGTTATCCTCGTCGGTGAGAGGATAGAAAAATCCGGAGATGATCTCTTAGCGTTTGCACGGGCTCAATTTAAAGATGTACAGGAGAGATACGAACGACATGAGGAGGGAGAGAGAATTAAAGCAGAGGAATAAACTAAGAAAGTTGAAGCAGCGGAATAGACTAAGAGATTAGAGATACAAGCACAGAAAGAAGTGAAAGAGCTAGAAGCAATGAAAGAAATGAAAGATATAGAAGCACAGAAAAAAATGAAAGAGATAGAAGCACAGAACGAGATGAAAAAGATAGAAGCGGACAAAGAGGTATCCTTGAGAAGATTCGAGGTAGATTATTCAGGTGCAGATTCATCATTAAAAAAGAGAACGAGAGTTTGTACAAGTTGAAACTCCAGATTTTCAACGAATCCATAGATTTAATGGACTGGTTTTTGAAGAGGTTTCAAATGAAGGCAACTGCCTTAAAGATTAATAAAGAACTGTGGGGGTCACTGTTGACAGATTATTTAACAGGGTTAGCGTGAAAACATGTTTCCAATTAACTGTGGAAGATAGATTAAATTATGACATAGTGAAGAAAACTTTGTTATGCAAGTACAGATTAAGTGAGCAGGATTATCGGTTAAAGTCCCACAGTGCGATGCCAAGTAGTGAGCAAGATTTAGCGGAGGTTATTGCAGATATTTAGATGTTGTTGAGCAGGTGGATTGACGTTTCGGGCATTGCTAAAGATTTTGAAGGCCAATCTAATTCGATCTTACGTCATAAGGTAATGTCCTCATGTAGCCCCAATTTGTTGGTTTTTTCGGGATATAAAACCGGAAAATGTTTTGTCAATGTCACATTTAGGACAGCAGTACGTGACAGCACATCCAGGCAGACATGTTCATAAATCAGCGGTGCCAGAAACATTTACGACCAGTGCGGCCAAGCGGAGTTATGAAACATGACCATATCGGAGACAAAGTTCTAGTATTGGGGAGAGACCATATGATAGAAAGGCAGTAAGGAAGAGGTGGACAGAGACATACTTCCGTACATTCCCCAGGCAGCAGCAGAATATGACATAATTAGGTAATAAAAGACCTTCTGGTTGTTTTAAATGTGGGTCACTATGCCATGAAGCGAGGTTTTGCGAAAAGCCTGAACCTCAGTCTATGGCCGAGTCTCAGACTAGTACTAAGGGTAGTACAAAGAAGAGCCAGCGTGAGGATTACATATTTTTTGTATGTAATGATATTGGCGACCTTCTATTTTATTGTCCTAATAGGAAGTTTGAACGCGCAAATTCGGTGGTAGTCTTAGATACATTCAACAGCGAGAGTTATGAAAAGTGCAGACCACTTTTTCATAAAGATGAGACACCAATTCTGATTTATCGCCACACATTTCCGTGTTTATCCGAATTTCATACAAATGGAAGTCTAGTCTTAAATTCAGGGTACGTAGGACATAAGTTCGTATCGGTGTTAAGAGATACAGGATGAACAACAGCTGGCGTGCGGAGATCGTGTATACATGACTCCTGTTTGTTGGGTCAAACTGCTCGATGTATTAATTTTGGGGTTAGAACTGAAGACTATCCTCTAGCATAGATAAATTTTGATAAGCAATTCTTGTGTGGCAAAGTGAAAGCTTTTGTTCTTGAAGCGAGCCCCCAGATGTGACGAGCAGGGTGTATGTTGGAGGATGTGGAAGCTCAAGCAACAGACATACACCGCTCGTCAAGCTCACTGTCTAAGGAGTAATACACCAACTCCAACAACAATATCAGTCTCGGTGAATATATTATATCACAAATAAGTCACAATGGGCGCAGGGCCATTACAATTATTAGAGACATAACAGATGCCGAGTATTCTACAGTCACTCTGATTCTCGAAATATCTACCGCCACAAAATAAAACACTTCATAAATCAACAGCACAACTCTGGCCATCTACTTGCGCACTACTATAGACATCCACCCTTGTCTGCTCTACGCGCTTCACTTCTCCTGTCTACTCTCTGCTGACTCAACCCTCTAGTGACTCAACACACATCTCTCTCTGACTGACCCCTTTCATTCGTATTCACCAAGCACGTGAAAACCTTCCACACTCCACTGAGCTTCATTCACGCTTAACTATAGCTAGCAGCTTGTCTTAATATATGCTCACAACATTGCTTGTAACTAAAATTTTACAAGGCAAGTATACTCAACTCACAGCAACCCGAACGACCCGACTAATTAAACGCTCGATGGAGCATGAGAACATTCATACATGCAAATAACTCTCAAAACACTCCATGAAACCATTCATATTCGTGATTTCCGTTTCATATCTGCCATCTTCGTTATTATATGACCAAGAAATGAAAAGCTATTGACTTATTCCAGGTTTTTCCCATTTATGTGTATCTTTAATGTGGGCGTATTGTCCGTTTTACTAATTATTGTAGTTTTTTGTCATTTCTCCAATCTATATTCATGACTTATGCTGTTTCCTCGCTTCACGAGTTCTTGTAAATCCTTTCAGCTAACAACATGGTATCATCTGCATATCTTAGAATGTTTATTTATCTTCCACTGTAGCAGTTTACCATCTATTCTTGACTATTCCAATGACTGGTAGATGGCAGTAGATCTACCTGGGCGAAGAAATATATCCAGAAAGTATCAGAAGATCTCGAAAACGACCAGACAGGGTGCTAGATTCCTCATCATCTCACAAGATTATAATGATTGAGTTGACAGTGCCGTTTGAATACAGGTTGATGAGTAACAGTCGTTCAAAGTGGCCAGGTATAATGATTTGGTCACTGGTTTGAGAAAAATGGGTTCACTGCAAGGGTCATGGATGTTGAGGTATGTGCAAGAGGTCTAATGGCTTCCTCAGTGAATGATCTACTTAAACTGTTGGGTTTGAAAGGACAGTCAAGATCCAAGGCACTTAAGAGACTCGATGAAATTGCAGAAAGGATATCGTGCTGGCTCTAGAAAACCGAAACGGGCTATGGAATTCAGGACAGTAATTTGTTTTCAACATAAGGGTTACTTTCATAATTGCCTCCAACTGGCAGAAAAAGAGGAGTGAAGTTGAAAGATGCAACCCATCAATGTGGAGTAGGTTAAATTATCTCAACATGACAACAGGAAGGTGACACTTGGGAGTCATGACCCAACTGAGCCTGCCACCTTAGGATGTAAAGGAGATTAAGGGGCTGAAAGACTTGATCGACGGGAGGACAACATCTGATGACCAGATTGCCTCCTGTTGTATCGCTGTGTATAGATTTTCCTATCATATCCAAGGTTGTTTATTGACCTTCCACTAATGTTCAGTCCTGACATTTACTGTACTTGTTAGGAATTTTTGTCTGTGTACAGATTAAATAGACAGGTGGACAACACGCAGCCTCGTCTACAACTCCTTTTTATGTTTATATATGGTGCGTAATTGTTGCCAGATCTTACTTTAGCAGTTTGCTGCCAATAGCTAAACTGCATGAAAGAAATCACAGGAATCCTATTTATGGTAATGTCAATCAATGGTGCACATTGGAATGGTGAGTCTGGTTAAGGCTTTAGGCACTCCTTTCTTTCATTTAACTGTAAATTCTTTCGGCCTGAGTCACCGTTGTTGGGAGCAAATGTAGTTTGTATTTCTGGTCTCATTTTGTATATGTGTGGCAGAACCCCTCCTACAACGTAAAAAGATGCATATGTTGCAAGTATGATCGGAAGATTTAAATCAAATTGAACCAGTACCAGTTCTGTTGCATTTAAAATAACTGCTGTAGGAGCTTGGAAAGCTTCTTCTTGAGCTTTGGACCAAGAACACGGTGTGTCCTTTTCCTTAACTTGGCAAGGAGTGCACATAGCCCAGACTGACTGGCAATATATTTATCATTCATTCATCATGAATTCACAATGGATTGGACACACACTGAGGAAACCTGATGATAACATTGCAAGGCATTCCTTGTTCGGGAATAATGTCTTTTGACCAAAATAAAATTATAGTAGCATAAGATTGTTCAGCGTAGGTAGATACTTGATAGCCACAATAACTGATTCTGATAGTCGTAAACCGTCAGCTGAATTAATGTTGCCTAGGTACTCATGTTGTTCTAGGCCAATGTGTTTCAACCGGTGTGCCGCGGCACAGTAGTGTGCAGCCGCGCTATCAAAGTGTGCCGCAAAAATTGTGTAAATATACTACATGAAGAATATTTTTAATGATCACGTAACACAAAACTGATCTTACAGCTTGAGTTCATTCAATAATAACTGAGCTATTAACTGCTTCGAACAAAAACAGTTTACTTCAACATTTCATGATATTATAAAACGCAAGAGGCGCATAAACAACATTCAAAGGGCATGGACGGAGCATAGCACTTCAACTTTGACCTAATTAAATTTCGTTTCAGAAAGAGTGGTAAGGTGGAGGAAGTTGATAATGTGCGCATGCGCGAACAATTCGTGTTGTGTGTTTCATTGTACAATTAACACAGTGATCAGCGTGTTGTTTCTTGCTTGTGTTTGGTTTGTACAACTGTGTAAAATATTTAGCACATTCGAATGGCCGTTTTAAAATTGTATTAAAAGTAAATAAGCTAACTGACGTGGATAGATGTATTACAAAAAAACGTGTCCAAAGATAGTAACAATGACATCATGACTAGTGTTTGCAGAAATGAAAACACCAGTTTGGACGAAGTCACGCCAACACCGAGTTAGATTTTAAAATCTAAAGTTCGTAGACAATACATGTAGAGCTATATAAGTCTGGGACTTTCTTGGTCTGGAGAGAAAGATTGTCCTCAGCTATTGTGTGTTGTATGCGGTAACAAACTTTTGAACGAAGCCATGATTCCTAGTAAATTAAAAAGACATTTGACCACTAAACATGCACATCTCTTGAATAAAGATTTGAATTATTTCAAAAGGTTAGTTGAACAACAAACAAAACAAGTACGCTATTTTGAACAAAGAGTTAAAGTATCTGATAAAGTTCAAACAGCTTCTTATCATGTTGCTGAAATCATAGCACAGCTAATGAAATCAAATACTTCAGCTGAGTCACTTATTGTTGCGACAATGTTTGGTAGTGAAGCGGAAAACGAAATTAGCAAAATTCCTTTGTCTCATGATACGATTAGTAGAAGAATAATCGAGATGTCTTCTAACATTGAAGAACATGACTTTGCGCTACAAGTTGACGAATCTATAGACATAAGTGGCAAAGCACAACTGTTAGCATTTGTTCGCTTTGTCCGTAGAAATGAAATCTTAAACAACTTTTTATGCTGCAGAGAACTTATAGATCGCACGAGAGGTCAAGATATATTTGATACCTCGACTACCTACTTTAAAAAATGTGATCTCTCCTCCAAGTCATGTGTGAGTGTTTGCACATATGGCGTCTCATCCATGATGGGGTCTATCAAAGATTTTGTCGCACTTGCTAGAAAGCAAAATCCTAACATGATTTCTACACATTGGTTTCTGCATAGGGACGCCCATGCTGGAAAGACGCTAGGGAAAGAATTAAAGTCTACATAAGACGCGGCTGTCCTAAAGGTCAATTTTGTGAAGTCAAGGCCTCTAAAGACCTGCCTCTTTAAACAGCTTTGTAAAGCTAGGGATTAGCAGTATAAATGTTTAATTTTACGCACAGACGTGAGGTGGTTATCATGGGGAAGAGTGTTAGCTCGGGTGTATGAACTAAGGAGCGAAATGATAATTTTTTTCAGTCAGAATGAAACATACCATTTTATGAAAACCTCAGCAGTGAACTTTGGTGTGCCAAGCTAGCATACCTGGCAGAAATATTGAGGCGCCTAAACAGTGTGAATACCAGTATGCAAGGACGAAATGAAAACATCCTTACATCTACCGATAAGCTACAGTTGTTTAAGAAAAAGTATTTTAATCTGGTTAAATAGAGCTAGGGAGGGTAATTTTGATATGTTTCCACTGGTACCCAAAACAGTTTAAAAGACATTGCTACCCTCATAATGGAGCATTTGGAAACATTGGAGCAAAGTATCCAATATTACTTTCCATAGCTGACTACAGAGAGATTCGACTGGGTAAGAAATCCATTTGTGCCTCTTTCATCTGATTTGGATTTTACAGTAATAAAAGAAGAACAGTTAGCTTCTTTTTCATCTGATCGCGGTCTTAAAATGAACCACTCTGAGATGCACCTGGACGTATTCTGGATTTCTGTTAAAGACGAGTATTCTGTTTTTGCAAAACGATCTTTAATTATTTTGATGCAGGTTTCTACACGGTGTCCAAAAAGTTACTGTGCACTTGAATATACGGCAGACTAGAGTAGCGGTTTTGATGTGAGAGTAGTCCGTTCTAGCAATAACCACCCACATTTAACAGATCCCACTGACAACCCTGCAGAAGGTCTTCGACAATATGAAGAAGCGTGTTCATGCATGTCTTGAGGTCCATTGTGGACATCTCCAACATCTGCTGTAGAAGAAACTACGAGGTACTTTACTGCACAGTAACTTTTAGGACACCCTGTACATCATACGAGTATTTAAGTGAGTTGAGATTTTCAACACTTACAAGAATTTAAAGTTAAAAAAAGGGAAAGACTTCTCTGTATTGAAGATGAAATAAGATACACCCAAATATCCTAGAAATTACTCAAAAGCATCAAGCCCAAGTATCGCATTAGGACCATCAGGTTTGTATAAAAAAACTGTATTTTTGGTCAAATATACAAGTATGGTCCAGTTATTGTAAACAATTAACGTTCGCACAAATTAGTGTATTTAATTTAGTATATATCACTGTAATTTTTTATTCTGACGCTGGGTCATATAGGTGTACCGCAAATTTTTATTAAATTGAAAAGTTTGCCGAGAACACAGAAAGGTTGAGAAACACTGTTCTATGCGATTGAACATTTCTTCTAACGTTTGAAGATGTTCCTTATCAGATTTACCAGTGACAAGTATGTCATCCAGGTAATTAGCACAACATTCCAAACCTCATATGATTTGCTCAATGAAAGTCTAAAAATGTGCACGTGCACTTGAAAATTCCAAATGCTAGCCTTTCATACTGATATAAGCCATGTTGTGTGTTTATGATGCGGAGCTTCTTTAATTCGTCATCTGTTCTATCTGCAACTAGTCATCGGAAAGATCTTTTTTAAGTAAAGTGCCTCCCATTCTCCACATTTTGAGATACTTCCTCAGTTCAAGAAAGCGGAACTGTTCACTGTGAGTTTAAGAATTTGTGGTTAATTTGAAACCTCCACGAATTCTAACAGTGCCCTTTGGTTTTCGTACAACCACTAATGGTGCAGCCAAGTTGATGGAGAATACTGGTTCTATTATTCCTAATTCTTTTAATCTTTGAATGTCTTTAAAAGTAAGAATCTCTTATTTAACCCCTAACACTTGTCGACAATGTTCACATGGTAGTCCAATATACATATTTACTATATCGACGATGTAGCCTTTAACGAAACTTTACTGTGTCAATTAGACAGTAGAGAACCACAATTATAGTTATCTCTTGGATGCCGTTTATCCATATCTACTCTTTGTTGTATGGTTTGGTTTGGTTTTATGGACTATCTTCATTACACATGGACAACTCCATCAGAGCTCCGATCTCCTGCCTTAGATCACACGTGGATGATATCAGCACAGTGCACGAACTCCGGAGCACCAGATAGAATTTCATTATGTGTATACAGACATCACACATTCTATAAATATGTTTGTAGCAGGTAGGTTTTTCTCCTAATTTTATAAATGTAATATGTAATTATTTACCCATGTTAACTCCATGTGGACAACTTAATACCAGTGCTTACTCCTTCTAAGTAGCTCATTGCCCATGTCTACATGATCTAATTAGCCCACTACCCATGTGTACTCTGTTTAGATTGCCATTTACACATGTCTGATCTATCTAAGTAGCCCCTAATTTAGGAGTACTCTATGCACGTATATTCTTATGTCTACGCTATGTAGGTAGCCGCTTACATATTTTTACATTAATTAAGAAGGCCTTATGACATTTTGTACTTAGATCTATACATGCAATTAACTTTGGAAACTGTCACCCATGCCACCCATATCAAATGTAAGTGGCACTTTACTGTTGTCTCTGGAGTTTCGTGCATATGTACCTGTACATTAACATAATTATTCAACCATGGTCATTTACACTTCAGGAACAACATGGTAAAGGCACAACGAAATATGTTCGCAAAAAAATGATCACTGACCTTCCCGACATCTTGTTCCTTGAAGGCCAAAACTGCATACAGGACATAAGCCAGTACTAACAATCTCGCCCGAAACGACCAGGTTCACAACTGGATTCTGTAGAATAAGGACATTTCTTACATTTATTAAAACGGCTTTAAGGAACACGTTAGGTTTGAATCCTTACAATTACAGCAGTGATCACAATCTCGCCCGAAACGACCAGGTTCACAACTGGATTCTGTAGAATAAGGACATTTCTTACATTTATTAAAACGGCTTTAAGTAATATCGCAATAACATAGCACAAAAGAGCAGGTTTCATTGTCACATCATTAGCGTCCATGTCAATAAAGGTGCACTAGATAGGATCTTGTCATCACTGTCACATAAAAGAATCCGGACTGTAAATGACAAAATTAAATCATTAGAAACGTTTGCATTTGGTCTGGGGTCAATGTAGGGTTCAGGCCCTGATGACCGGCTTACATTAATGGGTATTGATGCGAACTACAGATTCTCACATCCTGGATTCAGTGATCGCCTCGGAAGCTACTGTCTTTCTCTAAAGTAAGCTTCTAGCATATGGCCTTTCCTGTCCAAACGTGCCTATACCAACACATTCACGCAGTGACCCTGTTTTTACAGAGTTTGCTAAGGGGTTGACCGAGTTCCTGGCGGTACAACTGGACCGGGGATAGTGTTTGGCTCCTTAAGGTGCAGGCACAATACCCACCGGCGAGTGGACCATGTTCTGGCCACAACCAACCTAAATCTCAGGCATAAGTTAAATCCTGCACAGATGAAGTTCGTAAGGTTTGGAAGGCAGCTCATCTCGAAACCAGAAAACTATGATTTCAAGCTACCTACTGCTTTTCGAATAAGCTAAAGACAGTTAATGGCCAAGGAAGGTGACCCGACAGAAATTACTGTTAAATTGGATGCACTGTGCTACATGCTTAACGAAACAGTGCAATGTAATTCGGTTAATGAAGACATTACGAATATAAATTAAGTAGAGTGGCGTTCCTCCCGTGGAATCCGGCCAGATGGTAAGTGTGACGGACAAAACCTCCTCTCCTGCATCAAAGGGGTCCAACCATTGCTACTAGTGGTCACCTTCACCTGAATTGTGGATTCGACGTACAAAACGAAAGGGCAAGAACTATTGACCAAACATCAAGAACACTCAAAATTCTGCAGTGGAATGCAGAAGGAGTTCTCAAAACAAAAGTTCTCCTGAAAAATCCCCTTTACGAAGATCAAATGGATGTGGCTTATATCCTAGACACACACCTCAACAGCAGCTAACGATTCTCAAAAAGGATACCATGCTTTTCGACTTCATAGAGGACACACATGAGGCATGCATAAACTTACGCAGAACGTAATGTAACCGGAAAGACTCTCAATGAAAAATGGTCTAAGGGAAGTAATAAATAGAAATATACTTTCGGGTTAAAATGAGTCTTACATCCCTTGTTTAAGGGATAGAGATTTATTTTGTTTTGTTTGTTGATGCCGGGGTCCGCAGAGAGTTCGCGCATTGTATGATATTGCCCAAGGTATCTGGGTTGACCTGCGGTTTGCAGAAGATACAATATCATCTCGAATTTCTCTCCATGCCACTCTGGTTGTATGACAGTGTTATATTTCTGTTAGATGACAAGATATCAGTATATATTTCTTAAGTAAGGACTGTGTTGTCTTCATAAGACCAAGTACGTTGAAAGTTATGAACCTTTTTAGTTGTAGTGAAGTACAGTAGAAATGCAGACAGTCGAGTAAACAGAATGAGTTTGGTAAAGGCACATCCATGGCTGTAGGCCAGTTCTCTTAACAGAGATGCGCCAAGACAGCTTCAGCTGACTATAACTGAACTTTGAGATAACCAGTTCAAGTATGGAGATATTGATAGTATAGCAACAACAACTATGGTTCTCAACTTGTGAACCTAATAGCCACTAGAGACAGTTTATACAGATAGAGCGACAGACTGTAAGGCATAATGTGATATACTGAATTTCGTTCTACAAGTCACCGCATCATGAGGAAGGCTGGGCATGTTATTGAAGTCTGGCAAGAGCCAGAACCTGGCATATTTTATTTGTTTTATGTAAATACAGTCTACCTGTTGAGTTATGAAGCCTGCTGTCATCATAGTTCATTTGGTCAACTGTTTTTGAGAACGAAGTCATCGTATGTAAATATTACTTACTAACTAATACAAGCAGTCTACTGGTCGGGCTGTGATACGAAATCTAGCATACGATCAATACAAAGTAGAAGTATAAAACAATAGACAAGTCATTAAACGGCTAAAGCATTACCAAGTAGCGAGATACTTGTGAACCTCAACGATCAATCGGAAAAAGGACATGGGCATACGTATCTACAATCTGTAAGGTCAACCGAGTAAAGACCTGTCACTTGCGAATATAGAAATAAAGACCTCGAACTGCATAGTTTTCGCATACTTGAACAGCCACCCGGAAATATGGGGATACCCAAGTACAAGTAGTAAAGGAGAAGAGGGCCGGGAAATCTTCAGCTTATCAGCAGGTCAGATGATACACCGAGTTTTTATTGCAGAAAATTGCAAACAACTTCCACTCCAGACCTGTGTTTTGCATCAGGGAACATCCTTTACAAAACTGACCGACAGGTACTTGACCAGTTAGCAGGCAGCGACCACAGGCTAATAAAGCTGGGAGTAAATATGGAGTATGTTTTCCTTGAAGTAAAACCATTGCCCCTATGAAATTACAAAAGAGCTGACTGCACTGGGACAGTTTTGCAGTGCTGGCATACAGGTTTTCTGAGACTATCGACAAACGAAACAACAGTATGAAAACTATGGTTGAAAGCCTGAATGGAGAAATATATGTCAAGCAGCCATCAAACCATTCCCGGGAAGGGCGGGTGGTCAAGAGCGAAATGCAAACCGTACTGACTGAAGAACTTCAAAAGCTTGAACATTAAGTAACAGAAGCCACAACACGGCAGAGACAGAACAAACAACTGAATTAAACAGCCCACTCAAATTTTCAACTTCAAAATACAAAATAACATTGAATTAAACAACAAGAGACTACTGGAAGCAAACAACTGAAAATCTCTACCTAGATAATGAAAGGAACAAACTGTAGAAAATAGAGCTCTGAGCAACGAAGAACCTTTCGAAAATCAAACAAGATGGAAATATGCTCTCGAAAAAAAAAAACACTGTAAATGCACTTATTGAACGCTATGCCAGTGCAAACCACATTGACTCCTCGATAGACAGGAAAAAAATCAGAAGAGCACATGATGGCAAAGTTAACTATGGAAGAAAAAGACGAGAGAATAAGGGCGCTAAAGAAACAGAAGTCACTTGGAAAAGATGGGATAGCAAATGAAATGTTAACAGGCTTAGGTATATAAAGCAAATAAGCAGCTTCTGGCCATCCTAAACTGCAGCTGAAAAAAAGGAATAGTACCCCAGACATGGAAGATGCAATACTGATTCCAAAATCCAAAGGAAGAAAAATTGGACATAACCAAATAGCTACATAACTATCTGTCGATGAAGCTGTGAAGGAACATTTATGGAGCGCAGAATTAATGCTCGACTAATGTGGCAGCTGGAAGAAAACATCTCTTAGCCAGACAGCAAGCAGTGTTCCGAAAATACAGACTCACTGAAGATCAGATCATACATACATTGCTACGAAAGTAGAGGATGCCTTCAAAGAAAAAACACACGCTGGTGGTTTCATTGGACTTGAAAAAAACATTTGACACAGAACGGAAAGAGGAACTGAAAGTCAAGCTGCAATGAAGTGAAGTGTGCGAGAGGATGTAAGAATGGATCTGCCACTACCTTGAGAATAGAACCGCCAAAGTACAAACACAAGGACAGACCAGTTGGAAGATGATACTGAAAGAGGGTGTTCTCCAAGGGAGAGTCGTGTCACCCACGTTGTTCCTGTCGCACGTAAATGACTTATCAGAGAATATTCTAAGGAGAACCCACAATGCCTCCTTTGCAGTCTACTTAGTCATGTGATCTTATCATAAGGCGCCTGTATTTATCGCCTTGTGTCTTTTTCAGCACCTTCCTTATTTTATTTTCCTTACGTAATCTTGTTAAACCCACCTGGGCACGTTAGACAAGTATTCTTTACTTTCATTTAGTTCCCCACCTTACGTAATCTTGGGAAACCCACCTGACCACGTTAGACAAGTATAGTTTACTTTGGGGAACAACCAGCTTGGCCAGAGATCGATCTCGTTTATGACTAATCCGCTGTTGAAACAACACGACTATTAACACCTTGGGACATAATAGCACGTCGCCACAAAGGACTCGTGACACGAAAAGGGATGTTTGTTGCCAGCTGGAGCGACATACTGATTGCTTCACAGAAGAGGAAATCAACGATGATGAGAATGGCATCACGATGGAAGAACTGAAGGCAGCACTGAAGAAAGTCGAGGTTAGCAAAACATCAGGACAGGATGGTTATAACATCCTAATTAGTTAAGTACATCTTCTTGTTCACATTCTCCTCCCTTTTTTGCAAGTTTATCTGCCTTTTCATTTCCGGGTACACCACAATGAGATGGTACTGTGGATTAAACGAACAAACTGCTGAGCATGTTCTACAGGATTGTCCTCTGTATGACCAGTTAAGAAAGATATACTGGCCCAATGACTCAACACTAAACTCAAAGCTATATGGAGCTAAAGTCGAACTTCAAACAACAGTAGAATTCATCATGAGAACTCGTCTGACGGTGTAAACATCAAAGATGCGATCGCAAGAAGAAGAAGAAGAAGTTAAGTACATGGAAGCAGTAGGGGATCTATTACTCCTAAAGGTCCTATGGCAGCCTGATGCCACAAGATTATACCAAGGGTTTGGGAGATAGCCCTCATATCACACATTTTCAAAAAGAGTGACAACAGACATTGCGAAAATTATAGATGCATATCCCTGTTTAGTGACCCTGGTTAAAATTTACTCTAGAATCCTGGAGCAGAGACCCAGATGCCTGGCAGAGCCACAAATGTATAAGGTATAGTGGTGCTTCTCAGCAAATCAAAGTACTTAGGATCTCATGCAGCTAAGTGAAAAGGCACTTGAGTATAAAGGTGAGATACATCTATTTTTCTTGGATCCGGAGAAGGCGTTGGACTGCTTGGCAAGGAAGAACCATTCAGCATCTCGGATCTATACAATTTAGAGCTTCTACATGGCTTGCATAAATTAGGTAAGGACGGCAAAACATAAGTCAGAAGAGTTCAGGACCACCATGGAAATCAGACAGGTATAAGACAATGTGATAATCTGTCACCTTATATTTTCATACTCCTCATGGACGATGTCATCAAACCATGTAATGAAAGGACCAAAAAGTAGTAATAGTGGTACTGGAAGATTAGACAGGTCTGTATTTCAGAGCTGGATTTACAGACGATGTTGCCTTGATTGCTAAATCCGAGACACATCTTCAATCCAAACTTCAAGTCTGGAAGGAATAACTGGAGAAGAGAGGGATGGTATCAGCAGATCCAAAAAAAAATCATCATCAAGGAGGTTTGGAGCAGGTTAACCATTTTAAATGCTTTGGAGCTAGACTGGAAGGGAGGCATCAAAGAAGAGTTGGATACAAGAGTGGCAGGCGGGAGAATTTTTCAGGCAATAGATCGAAGAATCATCAGCAAAAGAGACAACATGGCGGATATGGCTCTATATCGCTTCACCTAGATCCAAGTTTTGACATATGGATGCGAGTCATGGGTAATGACTGCAACCCACACATGCCAGCTCCAAACCTCAGAAATCGATTATCTGTGGAAGGTGGTTGAACTGATAAGAAGAGACATAGTCTGCAACGAGACGATACGTCAGGGTCTTAAAACCCAGCCCTTGCAGACCCTATAAAAACAGTGCAGACTACGTTGGTTGGCCATGTATGGAGAAAAGAAAAAATTCGGATACCACGATAAATATGGGAAACCTAGAACCAAGGATTCAGGCCATAAGGACGACCATAGACAATGCTTGAAGTACTGTGGGGAACACGAATGAATAATAATAGTCTTGGTCCCAAGTCCCGATGAAGCTTTAAAACTTTCTCAAACGCATAACTGGCCAACTGTACTAACAGTTTCAAGATATCCAGATTCATCGTTCCACATATACATATTTAATACGATTCCACATGACATAATGCATTGCACGATTACTGATCCACTATTTCCACTATTATGATCCATAAGAAAACACTTCTTACATCATCTATTCAACTACTCCGACTTGGTAGTTAAATTGTTAACGCCTTCCATAATTGCAAGACATGCAGCATACACTTACGATATACACAGCGGAATAAACAAAGCCGCAAGGCCAAAAAAAAGCCACGTTATCTGCGACTTACTCATAGCAACACAAAAAGTGCAACACTTGTGAGCACTATTTTCACTTCTATTATAAAACTCACATGTGGCGTGCAACTGAGCACTATTTTTACTTCAATTATAAAACTCACATGTGGCGTGCAAAAGATATTCGCCACAAGTACCTAGTACTAGATTGGAACGAGAGCAAGAGGGAAAAACTGAGAGGACAGTATGACATTCTCTCTGCCAAAGTAAGTAGTATAACATAATCTCTTTCAAATCTTTATAGCAGAATATATAGGATCCCATTACACGCCATTGAGTCATATTGGGAATATAGCCGTAGGTCCATATTATCTTGACCTTCTGTACACTAA
Source organism: Oreohelix idahoensis (assembly GCA_024509875.1). NCBI lineage: Eukaryota > Metazoa > Mollusca > Gastropoda > Stylommatophora > Oreohelicidae > Oreohelix > Oreohelix idahoensis. The sequence goes on along the minus strand of JAMPIV010013924.1, from coordinate 471,295 downwards.
GGGTTGATGTGGTCAGCATTGCGCCGGCAACCTTAACCTTCATAGAAGGAAGTTCTGATACCCAATTCATGAGGCTGGGTCGGCCCTGGAGCCGTTTGCATTCTAAAAAATCCCACCTCAACTGGTAATCGAACCATGGAACACCGAGCTAGGAAGCCAGTGTACTAACCAGTGTGTTACCTCGGATATGTTCAATAAATGTGCATGACTGCTGTTTATAATTGTAGCGAAAGTTTTAATACATGTCTAATAAATGCATGAAAGACAGGAAAAGTATGGCATGTACAAGTATGTAGGCCCGATGTTTAGTATTATTATTGGAAGGCAAATCTGGGGCATCTAATCAAAAAGCTGCTCGATCGGGGTATGGTATTTTAACGTGGGGACATCAGTGCATTTTTTTTTTTGGTACCAACTTCTGCACGGATTTATTTTAGTATATGCGCATTTATTATCGAAACCTGATAGAAGTTAGTTTGTTGTTCATAGGTAAAAGACAAGAATGTGCATTTTAAAGGAATAATGGAGGGGAGAAGTATTTTGGAAAAAATTGAGTTTGACTGAGCCAGCACGTTGGAAACTACCAAGTCGATAAGTCGATAGGCTTCACAATTCTGTAAATATTATATAACCAATTTCAACCAAATATATATGGAAAGGAAGCTCCCAGTTTGGGTTTGAAAGACGGTACATCAGAAGGTTATGGATAGAAGTGTGTAGTTATACGGAATATAGGTTTGGATGTAATCAAGAACTACGGTGACCAAGGAGGTTGATACTAATTTATTGACCCTGTTTCCCTATACGCCCGCAGCCAGCTTATAAAAGAGGCAGCGCTGTTTTCAAACCGCCCGTTAACACGAAACAGGCCAGAGAGATAGACTGAAGAATAGCAATGCCAAGGCTAAGACTTTGCCGTATGCTTGCCATGCAGATTTACTTAGCCTATTCAAGTCTAATCTGCTCTTAATATCTATCCTAAGAATAACAGTATATATTTGTGAAATTAATATCACTGCTTGGTTCAGAATTTTAGTTTGTTGATCTACATCGTTAGGATATGAATGTGCCATACACATTTTCTGTATTAACTAGTATGATTGCTGACGATGGAAACAGACATTATAACTTCAACAGTCCTTGTCAGGATTAATAAAACCTCAACATTCCTTGTCAGGATTAATATAACCTGATAGAAAATACAACAATTTTCAGAGCTGACTTGCAGCACTTTTCAGAGCTGACGGTATTCCGTATGTGAAAGGGAATGGTGGCATCATACATATGAATACAATGAAATTTGTAGTTTTTTATGTTTTATGTTATTTGAGACAATGCTCTGCAGTTAGACACGTGTCTTGTCTCGTTATTTCTAAATCATACCGAGCCATGTATCATTCGTATACATGCAAGCATCTGAGACACGCTAATATCATACACAACAGGACGTGTGGATTCCATAACCACGGACTAGCCAGCATCATTATGTATAGAAGCCTTATTGTACATGAATGCCACCCAAGAGAAGGTTGGCGATGCAGTGTTTGAAAATAACTTCGATCCTTCATGTAAATAAAGTTGTCATTTCATCGAACCGATATTAGCGTTAGGTCTATTCATCTCAACGTAAAGCCATCACCTCATGTTTATGTGCATCATCTTACTGACTGCCTACTGTCGGGTAGTGAAACGAATTATACGATAAAAACATCATCATCCCTGCACATAAATATTAACATACGGTCACACCCCGTCAGTATTGGATGGGCTAATGCTCAGATCTTCAGAATACAGCGTTATGTGTCATTAAACAAGAACTGATTTTACTCTGAAGATGATTATGCAATAGAACCAATTCCTGCATCATTTGTGAGCCGTCAGAGTCTATGATGACAATTATTAACTTTTGGCATTGCCAGATACTAGAGATAACAGCGCAGCAGATAAACTTTTATTTCTATACATGAAAGATCCAAGAAAGACTTTTATTTCAGTTAATTAACTAGAGATAGCAGTACAGAAGTTGAATACAAGGAAGATCCAAGAAGGACTTTTTTATTTCAGTTAATTAACTAGAGATAACAGTACAGAAGTTGTATACAAGGAAGATCCAAGAACGACTTTCATTTCAGTTAATTTCGAAGAGATAAATTCACAATCATCCAAATGTTGTTAAATATTTATCCATTGATTTCATCTTCCAACACTCACAATTCAGCAGAAAAGTAGATAGATGTACATAATAAATTCAGAACTTGTACTCAGCTGACGTTTTAGTTTTATAATTGTTGAAGTTGAGTTGTTCCGAGTTACTTAAATCACAAATAGTTACATAGCCAAGTATCATCTGACTTTACTACAAATACATTCTAAAGCAGATACATTCACAGCCGTGACTATCTTGTGAAACCAGTGTCTTTCTCCAACCATGGGAATTCACTATTTTCATACAGAAGTATATTTCTGTTTTCTTCAGTACTATTACTGACACATCACACATAACAATCTTTCGCCACAATCATTAAGTCTTGAAATCATCCACACACTTCCAGTGAATCCCCCTGCGGTGAAACTTGTTGAGAACCCAGCATTGTACACTAAGCTTGGAGAAATCACTTGAGCCCCACATATGATTCTTTGGCTTTAACCTTGTTGACTACACGCAGGAGGATCTCACTATGGGCCGAGTGATAAGTAGGCAGAGCTGAGATGTGGCTCTATGCAGAACGTGACAATTCCTTGGGAAAGCCCAGAACCAGAGCACAGTATTTTAGCTCTGCATAGTTGCAGAGCCACCTTATTTGGCGGGACCAGATGTGACAATCCTTTAAATGCAAGCCAAGCTGGAGAAAATGGAGCTCCTGACTTTAACGCAGCATGATTCAGAATTGCATAAAAGCCACAGGAGAAGCCTAGATCGACAGTGAAGATAATGCAAAGGAGTCTTCAACTTGGTATTGGCTGCAAAAGAGCTAGAAGTTAAACAACAACAACACCTTAGATGGAAGGTATTGAGGCTTCTTTCTTGCTAACCATAAGTTGTTGTCATACAGTTAAACAGGACGAGACACCAATTGTCGGTCCTCTGCACTATGACAGGTATATGATGGGGATGGCCTATGGAATATTGTCAAGGTCTGCATAAATTGGCTTGATGAGAAACGTGACGACAGCATGAGTGATATAATTCAATAACGAATTAATGATCAAAATGTCTATGAGTTAATACGTTAAATATATACACTCATGTGGTTTGTAAAAAGTTAAAAGGATGACTGTGAAAAATAATTTACACATGAAATGAAAAATGTTTTTAATTAAATATGATAGTGAATCTAGGTAAATAGACAAGTGATGATGGGATATATTAAGTGCTACCACAATGTTCACAAATCCACATAGTCCGTAATCTTTCCACATTTCGTCCAATATATGATCATACAAAGATTTTAACCGACTGTCGAATGTAGAAGTCTTTTCACCGTGTTGGTTATTTTAAAAACAATTATAAATATCACTCGTTTAGTAATTAGAAACCTGTAAGATGTTATGTCCATCAACGCTTGGAAATCTCTCTAGCATAGACAAACTGTTGACATTTGAAAACTGTCTGCTCTGTGATCCGGTAGAAGGCGCTGAATTGATTTGAATTCTTTATGAAATGATTGTCTGGTACTAGCAGGTTTCGGGCAATGAAGCTTGAGTGAGTTTTCGTCTTGCAATACATGTTTTGAATTTATGAATTCACTTCACGTTCTGGCGCTTTGAGGAAATGAACATCATTCTACCTGTAAGCGTTTGAACGAGGTGAACTATATATATATATATATATATATATATATATATATATATATATATATATATATATATATATATTATATATATATAGAATAATATATATTATATACTATATATTATTATATATATATATATATATATATATATATATGTCACAGGATAGACATTCGCCGAAATTTTGAGTTGGTTACGTTGGAAAGTGGCTACGCTCTTAGAATAGAAAAACCCGTTTGGCGAGTTGGGCCAAAACGGAAAACGATATAAAACTTTTGGCGCAAAACATTCTACGAGATGTCAGCCGTCCTGTTCGGACGTTTTTGTTCCCTTTGTCAGCGGTTTGGCTGGGATTACATGAATGCCATTTTTGTTCATTGCTTGCCGATTGTTTCAGGTGTTCAGGATTATTGATAGATTACTAGATTGGTGATGTGATTTCTAGTAGTTCTTTCCTGGATATTATTTACGGTAGAATCGTGCAATTATATAGTGCGATCTTTCAGTATTGGGCGTCGCCTGTGAGCGATAGTCGTTCTGTAGTCGCCGGTTAGATTATTTCGGTGACTGTTGTGCTATTATGTTGAGCTGGTAATTTTGGCAAGAGGGGTGATATTTTCTTTACATTGTGTATTGCATTTCATGTATATTGTTAGCCGGGTGTGGCTCATATGTGTGCACCGTATTTATTAAAGGGATCATACCTGATTTAGGTGTTATTGTATTACTCATGTCAAATACTGTGTACTGTGGTCGTACCTTTGAGACAGCGAGCTAAGAGTCTAGTGTGGGTGTGACTTAAACCCATAGTACCAGTAGAGAGTTTGTTCTGAGAGCACACGTAGTCTGGTGTGCTAGTCTTGACATCTGGAGGCATCGTCCGATTGTGAGTTGAGCCTAAAGGCCGGGGGCCTGTAATTGGTATATTGGATTCCCAGCTTATCTGACATCTGGGTTGTTTCGTTTTGTTAAGGCCGTGGAGCCTATGTGATTTAATGTGTATTTCCCAGCTAGCTAACGTTATTGATTTGATATTTTTGCTAGTAAATCCTTAGGGCGTGTATATGTGGTAATCAGGCCATTAAGAATGGTGCACACAATATTCTAGAAGGCTGTAAGGCCATTGTATTGGCGCATTCATATTTTCCTTCATCTCACGGGAGTGAGTTGTTTTTGGTTTGTCCAGTGAAAGGGTAGTGTGTGTCAGTCCATCTCGGTATTGTTTACGGTCGTGTGATCTGACCTCGACTTCGGGCGCTGACCTACTTTCAGCATCACAGTTGTTATGGCTATTTTTCTCTATGTTTTCAGTCTATCGTCGTTGGAATAGTGTATAGTTGAGTTTCAAGTGTTTGCTCTGGTATTGTTGCATGTCTGTGTACGATTGTTGTAGTGTTAGGCTGATGTTACAGTGTGCGTCAGACGGGTCAGTTTGACGTATCTCTGAGTCCTTTTGGTGGTTGGCGACATTGATCCAGGTGGAGCAGCGGAGTTTGGTGTGTGGGTACCATTTAGCTAGTTTGGCCCAGTCGGCATATGGAGATGTCAGATGGGAGATAGCTTGGTCAACCTCGATACTAGGGTGGTAGGAGATGTTTGTTAGGATTGTATAGTTGATAGGAGGTTGTTTAGTGTGGTTGGTACCCAGGGTCATCGTGTGGGACTGTTGATCTTGTTTGCTGCTAAGATGTGCCCACCCAGGGGTGAAATTCTCTGACGTTACCTTCCTAAGCCGACGCCAGTGACGTTGTGTAACCGCGTATACCGTAAATTTTTAGATACAGGCTATATTAACATAAAATAAATTTTTATAGAAACAGAAGATTAAAAAGTCTTGGCGCAGATGTTTAATTAAACCAGGCTAAGCTTCGCTTCGCCAAGCATACGTCACGTGATTTTTATCCAATCGTGAGCTCAGAAAAATGTAGAAGGGACGCGAATAATTTACCCAGCAACCTAATTAGTTGGAGAAGAAGGACGCGTCTAGCTAGATCAGAAAGTTTGTGCTGATAACACAGTGGTTTTTACTGCATGAAAGTCATTCAAAGGAAGAATTAGAAATTCCAGAAACGATGGCATGTTCTCTTCAAAGTGCATTTTGTGTAATTAGACTTTATATTCGAGGACAGTAAGTAGGAACTGATTACTATAAAATTATTAACCCTGCCGAAATCGAAAGATTGTTGCAGATTTAGCAAGAGAACAATGGCTGAAAGACTTCTGTGCAAATGTACATGCAGGATTTATTTGTTTTGATGAAGAAGATATGGTAAATTTTATATCCTGAAGAAGCAGAATAACCCCTATTTCACTACTGGTATGCACTTACTTGAAAATGTGGCATTATGAAGAAGAATAAGTGTCATATGTGTCTTATGAAAGGTTTTTACCATGTCGACTTGTGTAATTACGTTTTAAAAATTTAATAAACGTCACCTTTATACTAAAGCAGGTCGTCACTCATTTGCTTTGCCATACATTCATGAGAGGAAAGAAGGAAAGAATAAATGAACAATAACTACTCTTGCTGGTAAATTATATAAATAAAACACATCTGCTCTAATACTACACCTTAGAGGATTGTCCCCGAACCTGGTAAATTCCTGTAAGTCTGTAGAGAGAAATCATCACCTCTAGCAGGCTAGCTAGTAATCAAGATCTAATACTCTCGATTCAAAACAGCAATCCCCACTACCCTACCCGGCCACACATCTCAATTTGGTGCCGTATGACCAGTCCTCTAAAAAAAAAAAGAGCAGAAGCGAAGATGGATCAAGTAATGGAAAATTTTCAACAGCATAATCAACCCTAGGGCATAAGGACAAGGAATAAAAAGGACGGGAAAATGTATCAACAACAAGAGTATAGGCAGGCAAGCCCATATAGCTATCGTGTTACCCATGAAAATACCTGGACAATGCATGACAAACACGTTCCACGCCACCCCGCACAATTTCAACAAGAGAAATGAATATTGTCTGCCAGGAAGTTATCCTAAAGTAGACGCACACATCCCACTGCCCCAGATAAAAATGTCTATGGCTCGCATACTGGAAGCTATTATAATGCTGTAGATCTACAGAAACCAAATGCAGGTTCTACTGAAAAGGAAGAAATGTTATAACAACTCTACAACGGGAGGTTGCTATACCTCTAAACACGTACACAGACGAAGCGAAAACCCTTCAATGAAGGAAACAGAAAAATCCTACACCCCGGATGAAGATGATGACAGTTGTTTCAACCCACCGTAAAAGTAACATACGCGGATAGGCGAAGTTACAGTGTTTACAGTAGAAACAACATATATCAACGTAAAAGTCGTCCTCAGCTTGACAGAGATAGACGATTTATTGATTACCGGACATACGAAAAACCACATAGCACATGGCAGAAACGGAGGTATCCGATCCACGCTCTTCCCCGTTCGAATCCCCAGTACAACAAAAATCCATGCCCCCATGAGACAAACACCTCCATATTATCGCCACAGAGAAACAGAAAGCAGACCACGTATACTATCATCGATCAGGTATAATGACAACAAGACAAGGCACACGACGGCAGCTAACAAACTTGGAACACATTGAATAAACGAGCTCAAAGAGTGGCTGTACGAAATTTCATAAATGCAGTGAAAACAAGAAAAATTTGGGAGTTTCGTAACATGACATCTAGGAACGGACAAGTTTGCCTCCTAACAACAGACGGATGGAGAGCACACATCAGTCCCATAACACCAGGAAAGACAGCCAAGACATACCAACAAGTAAATTTAGCACAATCAACTCCTTGGAATACTCAACCCAGGCCCAACAAAAACAAGTACCAACAACAAATAAAACCAAGTTAATTTGTGCAAAAACAACGATGGTTTGTGTAGCAACACAAACAGACCTTCTTAAAGCAACTTATATTCACACTCAAACTTACTCCCGCAGTGATAAATCGTCAGCTGATACCTATCACACCCCCAGTTCAGATCCTGAAGAAACTATACCCAAACAGATTGTTGAACCATATACCAGCAATCTTTATGAAGACGAAACGCAACAAGAAACAGACATTGATACAGCCAGTTCCATTGAAACCAGTGATGCAGATAGCACCTTATTGGTATCAGACTCCAAGGTACATGATGACGACACAATGTCCTGTATATCAGACTCAGATAGTGGTATCGAGTCAATAATCAGCATCCCACCAGTACAGGTTCACACCACGGTTGAGTCCTTTTTTCCTGAGCCTCCTGTTGCTCCAGTTGTAAAATTACCACAACCGCCAGTCATGTCACCTCCAGCCACACATTCCCAGGCTACATTGCCATCATCACTGATTTCCTCTGCGCCCCAACAATCAGTCAATGTCATGTCACCTCCAGCTACAGTACAGCCATTGACGTTTTCTTTAGTTGCCCATCAACCTCTCAACGTCAACAAAACCATCTCCGGTACTGTACCCGCTGTCAACAACGCCATCTCCAGTACTGTGCCCACTGTCAACAACGCTATACCCAGTACTGCAACCACCACACCGGATGATCCCAATTCGGCCTTCCTTATGGCGTTGCGGGAATTGGAGAAACAAATCAACAAGCGGGCAGAGACTATGAGAAATACAGTTATAACCCCCTGGTACTGAGAAACTTTGCTGAGACAAGTGTTTTATGTGTTCGCAAATCCGAACACGGTCATCGCATATGTGAACAAACCTGTTTAACAATGTACTAACTCTCCCCATGTACTCTATTTGCAGCTGTTGACAGTTCAAATGACTTGCTTACAGACTAAGATGTCAAAGCCCCAGAAAGAAATCAAGACCAGCCCACGGAGGATTCTAGTTAGACATTTTATTTGGATTATTGAAATAAAGATGACACAGATGATACAATGTTCTTTGTTTACAGACACCCTTATTAGTCAGACAGTTTTTGATATTCAGAATGTTACACAACTTTACCTATAACACATGTGTCACACTATTCTGTTGTAACATTCATCTCCACTTTTGTAACTGATCATATTCCACGCTTCCATTCACCAGACATGTATTATGTTTATATGCCACCCTCACACATTTTGAGGATCATAAGCCAATATTGTAAAACATTGACTGCCCTGAGGTTAGCAGCTGAAGAAAAAAAAAAAAAAGAGAAAATAAATCACCCCATTACCAGTCATACACCCCACCAGCTTGATCCCTGATACTGCCTATCACAAATACCCCAATGACATTTGCGCATGCTGAATTTCTGCAAATGAAGAATCCCTTGAGAGCATTAGTATATGCTAACCCCAGATTGAACCCATTCCACCTATTTGTTGATGATGCCTTTGCCCATGTTAAAGAAATAGCATTTGCACATGCTGACCTAGCAAATGAAATACCCCTTTGCAGCATTTGTATATGCTGAACCCACATTGAACACCCCATTACCACATGATAACCACTAATGACACATGAGATGAAGAAGCAACTGGTTATGTATGATGAAAATGCCATTTTATATTAAGGTGAAACTTTATGTTGTCACAACTGAGATTTTGTTGAAATGTTTATGCACAAAATCCCCCACATTAACATTGGAGGGATAATCTTAGTCTTCGTGGTTACGAGATAAGACAAGGATATAATAAAATATTTGATGAATACCATGGACATGGAACAAATCAGAGCAGATGATTGTTGCACATATGAGGACCATATTTGAAGTCATTATTGAAGGATTATCAGTAGACAAGAAACACAAATGAATTATGATAATCCCATGGAACCACAAGTACTAAGGACACAAAATGGAGATTAAATAATGGAGAAAAAAAATAATGACTGAATAATTGCTACGCCCAGAGGTAAAGGAAATAGAGATACATCCGCATTTTTGGAGATATCTTTTTTTTTTTGATTTTTTGCTCATTGCCTTTGTAATATGAACATTGTTGTATAACAAATGACTATTCCTTATCATGAATTACAGAATGTTGTAAGATAGTTGGAATAAATTGACAATGTACTATACTCATAACATACCCAGAATTACAGGAGAGAAAATAAATAAATGATTGATGAAATTGGACATACTGAGATTTGCTCACCCCCGAGGATATTGGATAAGAAAATAACGTTATCCCAAGGACAGACATGTCACAGATATAGTACATGGACAATTAATAAGGATATATTTCCAGTACAGAATAAGAGGAATAGGAAGGATCCACATTTTAAAATATTGGAGATTCCTCACGATCAATTGAATATTTTTCTTCCTTTCTATGTCACATTTTTGAGTGATGACCCAAAAAATATTTTTTCATCTCATATTGGCAAAAGTTCTTACATCACAGTTAAAAGTTTCCATAAATAATTGTTTGATGTTTTTTGCATAAATGTATTGCTAGATAAGGTACATAGGGAGTTACTAAGGATGAATTCTCAAGATAACAGGGGGACTAGAATAGATACAATGATATTGGAACACCATAAATGATACATTGGTGTTATGAAAAAAAAAAAAAAAGGAGACAAATATAAATTGTATACAAGGATGCCTCGAGAGTGACAACATGGATACATATTGTCAAGAGTATAAGCAGTTGTCTTAAAAGAGAAAATAAAGTAATACGGAACCCAATGTAGAAAATTCATGATGATTTGGAAACTATATTTTTCTTTTCCCTTATATTTCATAATATGATAGTAACACATTCGTCTGTTGGTTGCTGAATAATGTGATGTTTGAAAATTGATGTATGGGAAGTCAAAGAAGATCTTTGAAGAATAAATATATATATATATATATATATAAAATAATATTTCTAGGAAAGAGTTCACAAAAAAAAAAAAAATACTGTATTGACAGAAAAGAAAGAATGATTTGAAATAACTGACTAATGGACAGGATCACCACCAGACGTACAGATATTGGAGACAAACATCACATATTTTGAAGAAAAAAAAATGTCTATAACAAGGAAACATTCAGATAAATAAATAAGGATAAGCCATGAGGTTTTAATGCTTTATTGTGAAAAATGATTACTTATAAAAATGATGCTGGTTGTATTATCGTCTGATAAATATGCATATTATGTTTAGAGATGTTTTCTACATGTAATATTGAGCAAGTGGCTCATTCACTGAAAAAAAAAGAAGATGGTGATGATGAGTACCCATGAAAACATTGGCTATTCTATGAAAGTGGATTACCATTACCATAGGAATTGGAGATCCTGGACATTACTAAGGATATTGCAAAGTACTTAGGAAATAAAATAAATAAGTACGCCAAAAAAAAAAAAAAAAGAAAAGATTTGTTAAGTCTTGCAGAATTATATATGGAGCAAACAACAGGAACAGAAAAGAGATAACACCCCCACCATTCCACCATATCCAAGAGAATGTAATCAACTATATTTTTGAATGAAATGTAATAGATTATGATAATCCAGCCAAGTTCTGAAAATAAGATAGTTTATTGTTCATTCCCCAGTGTTGCCACTCGTCACATTTTTTTAGTGATGACCTTATGAGTGTTTTGCAGATTTTGTTAGGCAGTGTTGCCAATTTGTAAATTTGGTGAAAAATATTATGATGTGATGAATAAGTTATACTTTTTGAAGTTGATGTCCACTACTAGTTTTTTTTTACATAGCAGACGACCTCATATAGACATAGGACCCCAGTATAGGAATTAAATTAAATTTTTTTGGAAATATTTTTGGACTTAGAAAAATTTTTGAACTTTAAATTTTTCTGAAAATTTTTTTGAACTTAGAAATATTGGGGATGGATTTTTGTTATTGATAGTACTCAAATGTCTCCCTACGGGATACATTTGCAGGGCCCCGGGATCTGTATGTAACCGGGTATACCGTAAATTTTTAGATACAGGCTATATTAACATAAAATAAATTTTTATAGAAACAGAAGATTAAAAAGTCTTGGCGCAGATGTTTAATTAAACCAGGCTAAGCTTCGCTTCGCCAAGCATACGTCACGTGATTTTTATCCAATCGTGAGCTCAGAAAAATGTAGAAGGGACGCGAATAATTTACCCAGCAACCTAATTAGTTGGAGAAGAAGGACGCGTCTAGCTAGATCAGAAAGTTTGTGCTGATAACACAGTGGTTTTTACTGCATGAAAGTCATTCAAAGGAAGAATTAGAAATTCCAGAAACGATGGCATGTTCTCTTCAAAGTGCATTTTGTGTAATTAGACTTTATATTCGAGGACAGTAAGTAGGAACTGATTACTATAAAATTATTAACCCTGCCGAAATCGAAAGATTGTTGCAGATTTAGCAAGAGAACAATGGCTGAAAGACTTCTGTGCAAATGTACATGCAGGATTTATTTGTTTTGATGAAGAAGATATGGTAAATTTTATATCCTGAAGAAGCAGAATAACCCCTATTTCACTACTGGTATGCACTTACTTGAAAATGTGGCATTATGAAGAAGAATAAGTGTCATATGTGTCTTATGAAGTTTTACCATGTCGACTTGTAATTACGTTAAAATTTAATAAACGTCACCTTTATACTAAAGGCAGGTCGTCACTCATTTGCTTTGCCATACATTCATGAGAGGAAAGAAGGAAAGAATAAATGAACAATAACTACTCTTGCTGGTAAATTATATAAATAAAACACATCTGCTCTAATACTACACCTTAGAGGATTGTCCCCGAACCTGGTAAATTCCTGTAAGTCTGTAGAGAGAAATCATCACCTCTAGCAGGCTAGCTAGTAATCAAGATCTAATACTCTCGATTCAAAACAGCAATCCCCACTACCCTACCCGGCCACAGTTGTCTGACAACGTTGGTGCCTGACCAGGGGCGAATTCCTTTTTGCAATGAGTCCTGCCGACTTGCCGGGGTCCAGTGGATGTTACCTTACAGACTGCTGTGATCCTTGGAGTATCTAACGTTCTTATAGACTTGTCGTGTGGTACACACGTGACAGTGCTAAGGAACATATACGTGTATCTGACGGATAGGCCGGTATTAGTAGCTGTGCAGCTGCACTATAAGTAGACATTTCCAGTTATATTACGATCAGTGCTGTGCTAGCACCGTAGATGATAGTGCGGTCATCGCGTGAGAGAGTATTATACCGTGACACTCAGATTGACAGTGAAGTTTGTTCCTGGACCGAGATTCTTTTGGGATTATACGTATTGTGGAGTTTCGTTTGTTCTGTGATCATCATTCATCGTCAGTGCTGAGGATTCTCCATACTTAAGCGCCGTTGGAGCTTCAGATAAGTTATTGTTTGTCTGCTTTTGTATAATACTCGTATATTATATTGATATTTTCTTGTTTTTTTTGTTTCGTTTTTTTCTGTGAATTTAATTTTCTTGTCTGTCCTTCTATCTGTAATTATTATTATTTAGCTTAAGCTGTATTCTAATATAGTGCTCATTCTTTACTTACTTCTTGGTTTGTTATTATTTTCTTTCCTTTGGTTTTGTCTTTTCCTTATTGTACAAGTATGACTTAGTTTGTGTGTATGTGATTGTTAGTTGTATCTGATCTTGCTCTGTTTTCTTAGTAGTTTGAAAATATGTGGATTATATATTTTTTAGACATTATAGTATAAATGTACTGATACCTTACTTAGTTTTCTTTCACTGAAGTGAAGAAAGTGCTTAGTGGATGAGATAGCTTCTAGCACCTCATTGTTGAGTGTGGTTTTCATGGAGTCTTTGGTGTTATAGTGCGTTGGTGTGTTCAAGGGAGGAAGGGTGGTGAGCCTAATCCATTCTTGGCCTCTCGTGGGAAAAGATTGGATTAGACCGATTCTTTTAGGTTGTGGCGGAGTTTGTTTTGTGGTGGAGTCTGGCAGAGGGAATTTCCTGCGACTGCCCTGCTTAACATTCCAAGCCCTGTTGGTGTTAGCTTTTTTGTGGTGTGTGTATTTATAGTGTCATATGCATTTAGTAATTCTTTTGTGGTGTTTAAGTGGTGTTTTCTTTTGTCTCATCTTACTATCTTGTAAATACGTTTACAGGTATCCCTTTTTTGTTCGTGCTCAGTCACGCATTGCAGATATTAATCTACCTCTTCTCTTCGTGTTCTATTATCTATTTCCTCGGGATTGGAATTTTGTTTTCGTAATGTTATGCATGTGTTTCTTTACTTTGTGTTGTGCTCATTTTGCATAGGTAGTACTTGCATAACAGAGATTATAGAGTTTAGTAATAAGTGAAGTGTTATTTGAATATAGCACCAGTGTGGGTGTCAGTAACAGATTTTGAGGTAATACCTGATTTTTGAACAAAGTTGATATACTGGTGTAAAGGTATCAGGAAGTTGTTATTATACAACTATCGACTATTGTAAGTTTGATTGAGGATATAATAGAGACTAAGTGGTCAGAGAGACCACATTTCATATGTGGTGACACCATAGCCAAGGGGCTAAGTGAGACTTTGTTGATACTATAAGGTAAAGGTGAATAATAAGTATACAATAAACTACGAGGTGATATTTACTTTCATGCATATATATATGTGTAGATTGAAGAAGTGATATCATTATTTACTACTGAATTACTGAATATTATTGTAAGCATAAATTTATCTGCTGACTCAAGTGGAATATATACAGTTGAGTAATTCTATTGTAAAGATTTATACCAAAGCTAATAGTGAGCATTCTAAGTGTACACCATGGATCTACAGACTTTCATTCAGATTGGGAAAGAATGTGGGTACACTGCCAAAGAATTAAGTGACTATGCCAAAGCTGAATTTTATTCAGCTGCAAATAAAAAAGCGTTACAGGAGAAGGAAGAAAAGGAAAGAATTGAGAAACAGAATGCTCTAAGAGGTGCTCGAGCTGAAGAGCTAGAGATAAAATGAAAAGAATTTGAATCACAGGAAAGGAAGATGAAAGAAGAAAACGAGTGGAAACAGAGAGAGTTCGAATTGCAAGAAAAGAAGACGAGAGAAGAGAGAGAATTGCAAGAAAAGAAGATAAGCGAGAATTGAAAGAAAATAAGATAGAGAGAGAATTACAAGAAAAGATGATGAGAGAAGATAAAGAGTTACAGTTGGAGAAGGAGAGAATGAGAATAGCTCTGGAAGAGAAAATGATGGAGAATTAAATACAACTGAAGAAGTTAGAAGAGGGTGCGAGTGGTCAGAACTTAACTTCTGGTGGGGCTCATCGTCCGTTTAGGCTGCGTGCACCAAATTTCAATAATAAAATTGATAGTTTAGATTTCATCCTTGAAAGATTTTAGGTCGAATGTGTGGCCTATAAGGCTGATAGGGATCAGTGGTCATCTCTTTCATCGACACTGCTAGTGGGGCCTGCGATGGAGACTTTTTTTATAGCCTCCCTTTAGAGGAAAGGGCCGATTACGACAAAGTGAAGGAGAGATTGCTCTGGAAGTTCTGTATGACTGCTGGATGCTACCGGACGCGTTTTAAAAACGCGATGCCTAGTGCAGACTAATACTTCGAGGATTTTATCTCTAAAATCAAACTTCTGCTGATTTGGATTGATATGGAGGGGATAACAAAGGACTTTAATGGCTGCTAGATTTGGTGCTACGGGACAAAGATTTGTCCTCGTGTTCCAGTGAGTTGGTGGCGTTTTTCCAGGAACGTCAATCTAAGGACATTGTGTCCTTGGCCCAATTTGGGCACCATTATGTCCTGGCCCATCCGGGCAAACCTATTCAGAAGTCGGGTCTGACAGAAGACTTAGTTGCCGGTGTCAGCAAAGTTCAGCGCCATCCTTGGCGAAATCAGTCAGGCAATGCAGATAGGGGCCAAGAGCAGAAGTATGAAAAGCCCTCAAGTTCTTATCAACCATGTAGACGTAGCTATGGGAACTTTCGTTCTCATAGGAATGGTCGGTCGAGGTGGCAGAATCGACAATATGATAGTTATAGCGACAGAGGGGAGCGCCAAATGCGAAAGCAGGTACGCTTCGGGGACTCGCGTGACGAAGACCGATTTTGGTATAAAACCAAACATCACAAGCAGAGGAGTGTTTCCTCAGTCAGTCGTTCTTCTGACTCTGATGCGGGGTCTTCGTCATCGAAGGACTACAGCAAAAGTACACGTGAGAAAAAGAAGAAAGAGCTTCTGTGTACCAATTGTGATGGCAAAGGTCATTGTGCTGACGTATGCACTACCCAAATAGAACACGTGAATTCCACGTTTGTGTTAGATACAATCAACGATGAAGACTTGAGGGGTGTCGCCCTCTGTTCCACGCAAACGACAGGATAGTGCTTCAGTGTGGGCATGCGGCACCTTGTTTGTCAGCAGTCCGTGAGACTGGCAAGGTTGATTTCCACAAAGGCATGGTGGAGAGGAAACCAGCCTCCGTGTTGAGGGACACGGGATGCACAACAATTGGGGTGCGTCGATCGTGCATCGACGACTCCTGCCTTACAGGCAAAACTGTAAAGTGCACCACGTTCGGGGGCAAAGTAGAGTCTTACCCCCAAGCATGTATCAATGTGGACACTTCGTTTATAACAGGTAGAGTGAACGCGTTCGTTCTCGATGATTCAATTGACGATTTAATCGTCGGCAATGTACGGGGAGTTCAGAAAGCCAGAGGTGTGGCTGGAGCAGAGGCTCAACATCACCACACTCCCAAGGGTGATGACCAGAAGGTACATCATAGAGGTGATTCGCGGCAAGTGCCAAATGACCAAAGTAGGAGCAGTAGGTACTTATACGAGGGTCCGAAAGCTAATAATCGCACAGTTTGGGTGCGTAACGTTCCCAGGAATACTGGTTGGCGCACTCTCAAAAGAGTGTTTGATGAGGTCGCGCCGGTTAGATTCGTGGAGGTACTGTCGTTGCGCGACAATACCAAAATGGCGCGGGTGGCATTTGCGAATAGTTGGGGTGCGCGTAAGGCAGTTAGGCTGAAGCATATGTCCTTGCTTCAGAATCATCTGCTAATAGTCCAACAATAGCGAGGGTTAGATTTCGGGTTCGTGATCAGTAAGATGTTTTGGTTAATACGAACCGAACCTGGGTTGCTCTGACCCACGCCCCCAGTTCGATGTTGATATGAATATGTGGATTATGTAGACTTTTGTAATGCTTTACAATGCATAGTTTTGCTGTATTATGCTATGTCGTACTTTGTATTAATGTGGCATGAGCCATACAGGCACACTGGGGCAGGTAAACTGTAGGCAGGCTTGCTGTAGGCAGGTGCGCTGTGGGCAGGCATACTGTAGGCAGGCATACTGTAGGCAGGCACACAGTAGACAGGCACACAGTAGGCAAGCATACTATAGGCAGGTACATTGTAGGCAGGTGCACTGTAGGCAGGTGCACTGTAGGCAGGCCTGGCATGCATTTATCAGAGACATATGGAATATGATGGTCTCGTAATTTTTAAGAGTCATGTTGATACTTTACTATGCCTTGTTCTGTAATTTATATGTCATGCCGTACAATATATATGTCTATCGAAAGTTGTTACCAGCAGAAACCAGATACTCTACAATTGAGAGGGAGTGCCTTGCTATTGTCTGGGCAGTGTCTAAGTTGGCACGATATCTGTTGGGGGCGCATTTTTTCCTCCAAACAGAACACAAACCACTGCTATTTTTGCAGTCGGCCAAATCCACCAGTGCTGAGTTGACAAGCTGGACATTAGTGCTACAGCAATTCAACGTTACTATTTTACCAATTCAGGGTGTATATAATGTGGTAGCAGATGGCTTGTCCAGGTTGTGAAGTTGGTTGGACATTTGTAGTCTATGGGACAGGTACATCTGAAGAGAGTACTTATTAGAATATATGTAAGGAATGTATTATGACTATTAGAATTGGTATTTCATGATGATGTATTATGGTATGCAATGTATTTATTATGCTGCCATAAAGGCAATATCTATGGAGTTGTACTCAATGTGTAGATATATCATATTATCTTATACCTACAGCTATATTATGAGAGATGATTGTTGATACGATGACTTGTTGTTGATTGGTGACAATTAGTTATATAGATTTTGTGTAACATGCACTGTGTTTAGACTACTCCAAGATTAGTCAGTTGTTGTTATGTTTCACGGCTGCCAGTACCTGGTGTGGATATGTACATGTTCCTTGTATTTAATCTAGTGAATGAGAAGGCATTGATGACAATAGTATTTGACAACTCTGGCATTCTTTAGCTACATGAGGAGGTGCT
Organism: Oreohelix idahoensis; assembly: GCA_024509875.1. Lineage (NCBI taxonomy): Eukaryota > Metazoa > Mollusca > Gastropoda > Stylommatophora > Oreohelicidae > Oreohelix > Oreohelix idahoensis. The sequence continues at coordinate 453,318 of JAMPIV010013924.1, read as the reverse complement.
TTCTCGGCATTCTGTTCGTCCATACTCCGAAGGGGGTGGACGTGACTCCTCCGGTGGAAGAAAACTTCGTTTCTTAAGGAAGGAGGGGGTGGATGTCACAGGATAGACATTCGCCGAAATTTTCAGTTGGTCACGTTGGAAAGTGGCTACGCTGTTAGAATAGAAAAACCCGTTTGGCGAGTTGAGCCAAAACGGAAGACGATATAAAACTTTTGGCGCAAAACATTCTACGAGATGTCAGCCGTCCTGTTCGGACGTTTTTGTTCCCTTTGTCAGCGGTTTGGCTGGGATTACATGAATGCCATTTTTGTTCATTGCTTGCCGATTGTTTTAGGTGCTCAGGATTATTGATAGATTACTAGATTGGTAATGTGATTTCTAGTAGTTCTTTCCTGGATATTTTTTACGGTAGAATCGTGCAATTATGTAGTGCGATCTTTCAGTATTGGGCGTCGCCTGTGAGCGATAGTCGTTCTGTAGTCGCCGGTTAGATTATTTCGGTGACTGTTGTGCTATTATGTTGAGCTGGTGATTTTGGCAAGTAGTGTAATATTTTTTTTATATTGTGTATTGCATTTCATGTGTATTGTTAGCCGGGTGTGGCTCATATGTGTGCACCGTGTTTATTAAAGGGATCATATCTGATTTAGGTGTTATTGTATTACTCATGTCAGGTACTGTGTACTGTGGTCGTACCTTTGAGAAAGCGAGCTAAGAGTCTAGTGAGAGTGTGACTTAAACCCATAGTACCAGTAGAGAGTTTGTTCTGACAGCACACGTAGTCTGGTGTGCTTGTCTTGACAATATATATATATATA